>JAVJIF010010027.1:0-141153 GCA_038442645.1 Agave tequilana
ACCACACACACACACACACACACACACACACCAGAGTTTGCCCCTGGGAGACCCAAGTATAGTATTATGAAGACCATTACCTACGCATGATGTGATCTGAAGGAATCAAGTTTCATTTAAAAAAAAAAAAACAATGATATCTTTGTGACTATGTATTGTAGTTTGGAGCTTCCAAACAATCCATATCTGACTTGTTATCTCAGCTTCATTGTGTGCATTGTTACCATATGTACCTGTCTACTGTATACTCTATAAACTCTATACTATATCTTTGTCCTTCATACAAAAGCTTGCTGGGGGCAAATAGGATATATCCAGGTTTCCTTTCATAACAAAGGCGTCATAAGTCTTTTTGTGTAAAAAGTCTGGATGAACCTTGTAATGTTCCCAAATTTTGCTCCTCGAACTGTTGTATTTCTGTTAGTTATACACCTCTTTTACTAACACCCATTACATAAAAACAATCACTGGCCTTGATACAACCCCCCCCCCCCCCACCCCACCCCCCCCCCCCCCCCCAAAAAAAAAAAAAAAAAAAAAAAAAAAGAAAAAAAAGGGAAAAAAAAGAGGTGCTCATCCTCAGGGAGCCTTTTATTCTTTCTCTGATGACCACTTTAGATCCTCCCTGTACCTATGTAAGCTATGCGACCAACTAATCTATTTGGCTTTAACTTCTACTGTAAAAACATGTGTTTAGTAATGTTGGAAGTGGGTGTTTGGATGTATATCTCCATCAATTTGTTTTATACAGTTTTGTCCAATAATGTATTAGTAAAAATTAATCAAAAATAGGTTAAAGTTCATCAAATACTATGTTATAGAACTAATAAAGCATCACGATTGTTATGATTAACTGCACACTAATTAGTGGAGAAAAATATTAAACATGATAATATCTACTAAAATTTCAAACAAATGGAAGAGGGTTAAATATAAAGAAAACATCAGCTAGATAATTGTGCTCGTTAAATACTATTATTATAGATCTAAGCAAAAACATATGTTTTTAATTAATATCATTGATAGATTAATGATTTGATTATGTAAATTTTATTCCTTAGTTACAAGCCTTAACCTGGCCCTCAACTCAAGCCTCACCCTGTTATCATTGTGCTAAGCCTTGATGGCATCATTAAGTTGTTTTATTATAGGACGTTACTATTAGGATTTTTGTATATGTCCCTCATCAAATCTCTTTTACTTCCACATAAAACCCTCCACTCTAGTCTCTCTTATTTCTTTTAAGTCATTACTAATCAATTATGACCCACCATAGAATTTAGCATATTTAATGTGCCCCTTTTATATGACCATTTGCCTTCTTTTTTGGACATTACTGTTCTGTCCTTTGACATTTGGAAGAGGTTGTTAAGAAAGAGCGTTTCTTATCAGAAATATACTTTACCACCTTCCTGACTGTCCTTGGCTACCCATATCTCCTTCATGCTCCCATGCCTCCCACCACAAGATCACCAACTGAAACTCGGCTTAAATTGAGTTTTCCGTACTAACAGGCAACCAGACGATGTTATCTTTGACTTGAATGAGGCAATTGCTGTCTCATTCATCCTTCACAGATGCGACATCAGTTACATGATTGCTGTCATGAGGGGAGAGGAGAGGAGAGTAAGAGGCTTAGAGGGAAATCTATTTGTTTAGGACGCAGTATAAGGTATGGATTTCATTTTGTTTAAAACTTACCAGTTTTTTAACGAAAAGATGCTGAGAGGTGTCTTAAGCGACTGTTCCTTTCCTAAATAGACTTTGCACCATGGTTTCAAATATCGACCGATTCTGATATATATATATATATATATATATATATATATATATATATATATATATATCAACAATATCGTATCGAGTTTTGAGGCAACCAATACGATATTAGCGCTACAATATTGGCTCATATCGAGTCCGAGATTGCCTATATGGCCAATGTTGCCGATATGGACGACTAATATGCTGATTTTGATACTAAAAATTATTGGGCAACTGTAATGTCCCGATCCCGCAGGTACGGAGACGCTACGACGATGTATTTATGCAGAGTGAAAATACTCTCACGTATATACGCTAAGCCTCAGTATAAGGAATAAATATAATATATACAATTATTCCAGTATTAAATAAGTATAAGAATACCTGTAAAAGGGTCAGTGATCATAATAGATATGGAAACAAGAATAAATAAAAAAACAGAAACAAACAATAAAGATACCTATGAATCAAAAAGGTGGCAGGTCTCCTAATAATGTCTCGTGAAGTGTCAGGTACTGCGATATCTCGGATCTTCAATATAGACACGTAAACTCAGGGGCGTCAGAAAGCGACTTAGTGAGTGGTAAAATGAGGGAAGCAATAATATATGCTAATATAGTATTTACAATCACGATAATATATAATATATGATTCAATAACAGTGATACAATATTATCATATTAACAATCGATATAAATATACAATTAATATATTTGCATTGTAACATTATTAACATCTACCGTGTTACAACGGTGTTATCCCATCAATATTATATAATGCATGATTAAAATCATAATTTGTTTTATTATAGTATCATTAAAATATTTATGACCATTAATATGCAATTATTATCAATATAAGTATTAAGATGTTAATAGAATCATTATGTTTGATTAACTTATAAGTCTTTAACTATTTCATATTTAGTTATACTATTAGTAACAGTAGCATGATGATATAATAATGAATATGAACATTTATACATGAAGTACGTGGAAGAGCTTTATTATCGTGATGAAAATTCATGGAGCAGAGAATACATGAGATGCACAGTATGCTTGTACATAAACTAGTATGTCTCAACATGAAGTTCAAAGTATACATGCAAAATGACGGTGAACAAGATACCACATAACAAGTATAAATGGACAATAATATGTATCGAGCAAGTCATGTTATTTATACAATAACAACAATCAGTATCGCCTGATATTTTAATCAATCTCTTCCAGTGTCCCCATCTCTATTTTAAATATCATCTGAGTCATCGAGATATCGGCCGATATCTCCTTTTTCGCCGGCTACCGATACGATATAGGAAAATTATTCGCCATATCGTTTGCAGCAAAAAAAGCAGATATTTGAAATATCGGCCGATAAATCGCCCGATATCGGGCGATAAATTGCTCAAAATTTTGCCCAATATGAAATAACTTATTTATTGCATGACTGCGTGCAAATGTATATAGTTTTTTACTGTCTTTGCATGCATATTACATCATTTTTATTAGATAGATGATATATATGACACTAAACTAACTTTTAGTTATCAATATTTCATTATATATAGTGTCCGATATGAACGTCCGATATGCGCATGTATCCCCAATATCTCCCCGATATCCGATATCAAAAACCTCATCCTATACGATCCTGATATCCGATATTTAGAATCTTGGTCCCCATACCATTGGCAGTTCATACTGGAGCCCGTGCCCCAGCTAAACTCATCGAAACATGGCATATGAGTACCATTATCCGAACGAGAGAATGACTAAATAGCAAGCGTTTCTGACGTCACCATTGTCGGGTTATTAAACGTATCATGCATTGGGTCTAAATAGTTAGTGCACTGAGGATTCCTCCATCATGCCAACACCCCGCATCTGGGATTCTAGAGGTGGCCCCCACAGATTCAAGAGGTGGCACCCACTATGTATGTGGTGTGACACTTTGTTCCGTGTAGCTTTTAGTTCCACACACTTGCAGGATGCCAGCATGACCGTGCATATAATGGGTATACAAGATGACAAGAATACTGAGTCTGATCAATAACAATATCAATAACAAGAGCACCGAAGACATTCTCGTCACCCAACACCAGACAGAGTGAAGATTCTAGAGGTGGCTCCCACGGATTCAAGAGGTGGCCCCTAGCACGTATAGGTGTGATGTGGCACTTTGCTCCGTGTGACAATATCAATAACAAGAGCACCGAAGACATTCTCGTCACCCAACACCAGACAGAGTGAAGATTCTAGAGGTGGCTCCCACGGATTCAAGAGGTGGCCCCTAGCACGTATAGGTGTGATGTGGCACTTTGCTCCGTGTGACACTTAGTTCCTCACATGTTCTGCCGGACGCTAGTGTAACTGTGATAATAACAGATTTACCAGGATATAGATGTGCTAGCTTAATAACAATGTTTATAACATGTAACAAGTTAATAGAATTTTTTCAGTTATGCAGTAACATGAACAAGTATACAATGTAACAAGAGTACAGAAATATTCAAGTAACATCAATCCAGGTAACAAGAACAGTGATCCAGGCAACAAAAATACATGAACAATCAATGCATGTGTACAAGTGAATCCATGTCACAATAATAGAAGAATGAAATAACAGTATCCGGTGTAACTAAGTATCTATATGATATAACAGTGTCCAGTATGCTAGAGTGCCCGTGTAACAACGATACAAGTACATGGAATAACAGTGTCTGTGCAGTAGTGATACAAGCACATGAAATAACAGTGGCAATATATATATATATATATATGTATGTGTGTATATATATGTGTGTATATATATATGTATGTGTATACACACACACACATATATAGACTTGCATCCTTCCAAAAGAATTTGAGCTCGAATCCTTCCAACTCAAATACAACCCTCCGACATTCGAATACAAGATTCACTCCGTTGAAGTTGATCTATATTATTTCAAGTATCTATAAACTAAAAATCAATTGTTTTCAATACTTTTTGTTCATCCATTAAGCGGCGCAAAATGGACGGCCGAAAGTAGTCAGTTGGTTAGATCTATGTCTTTAGACATACAAATTCTCGATCCGGCTATTTGATTATGATATAAACATTTAAAAACTCCTACAGATTAATTTTTGTTAGATTTCAATTGTTCTACACCATTAAACTAACCAACTCATTATTTAGGCCGTCCATTTTTTCCCTACATGATGCATGGGCAAAAAGTATTCAAAATACTTGATTTTGATTTATAGATACTTGAAATAATATAAATCAACTTTAACGGAGTGGATCTTGTATTCGAAAGTCGGATGTTGGTATTTGAGTGGGAAGGATTCGACCTCAAATCTTTTTGGAAGGACGCAAGTCTCTCTCTCTCTCTCTCTATATATATACAGTGTTTTAAATATCGGTCGACATTTCATTTTCAAGTTCTCACTGTCACGACATTCCCACCCTCATTTGAAATAGCGTTTTGGAAAATGTCGGTCGATAGTTCAGGAAAAACCCAATATGTTGGCCGACATATCAATAGAGTATTGTGCCCACAATATTATGATTTTGTTTTAAATTATGGGTTCGTTTACAGATTTGGTTTGAACTCTTACCCGATCCAAACCTGTATGAACAATAATTCGAGTTGTCATGAAAGCCAACTCTCATTGCTTTCAGTCTTCTCCATCTTTTAAAAAAAAGAAATTTGATCTCGAGAGGTGAGAGCAACAACGGCGATGGGTTCTCTTGCTCCTGTTGTGATCTCGACAACCTCAACAACTCGAGCTCTTCCTCTGACTCTCCTCCGATCTCGACGGCCTCGAAGGCTCCTCTGATCTCGATGACCTCGAAGACTGACTCTCCTCCGAGCTCTTCCTTCTGCTACCGTGGGACGATTTTGTGGTGAGTTTTCTTATTTTTTTTCTTTCATTCTTTTTTCTTTCGTTCTTCTTTTTTCTTTGCGGATTGAGAAGACTTTGTGGACACTGGAGGTCGTAGTCATCTGAATTAAATTACAATTACAATTTACAATTTCATTTTGAGAGATTTGTTGAATTTTTGCTGAATTTTGTTGCTGATTTTTTTTGCTGTTGAGTGCTGTTGAATTGAACTTTACTTTGACCTAAACTTTGTTGTTGAGTGCTGTTGAACTAAACTTTGACCTGAAAATGACAATGAATTTAGTCAATAAACTTATCTGAACATATGAGTTAGTGAGTATATATAAAATGTTAAGGTAAGTATACCAATTCTAAACATATTTATGTAGTTTTGCATAAGTTGTGTATGTATTGTCTTGACAAGAATTTTAATATTACATTATTTAAGACATTTAGGACATATATTTGTTATCCACCATGACGTCTGAAATTTATTAGATGTCCCTGAAATATTTTCGAAATTCGAAATTCGACATTCGATTACGACATCCCGACAATTCCCCGAAATCCGACATTTAAAACTTTGTGGGCAATACTGATACCAATACTTAGACTTTAAACCATGCTTTGCACGTTCGTTGCACCGGACCAAAATCTAGTAATCTAGTGTGGGCTAGCATCCAGGAAACTCAAATGATTTGAGGTTGTTGATATATATAAATCAGATTTAACATGGGGTAATGTCAAAACAACAGTAGATAGTAACCTTGTTACATTGCTAAACAATAAATTGGTAGCACAACCAAATGTTTACTCCTGCAAAAACTAGTATTAAAAAAACGAATGCAATTTAAATTATTGATGACCAATCATTACTAACATTATATGTCAATTAAGAAATAGTATCTATACATACTTAAAAGCTGAAGCAAAAAAATTAGTAGATTTTACATATTATAATGATAACTGAGCAAGTTTCTGATGATAGTTTCAACTAGACATCAAATATTTTAAAATGTTGGAATGGATTTTAAACTTTGAACCATGGTTTCAATATCAATTCATTTTGATATATATATCAACAATATTATATCAGGTTTTGAGGTTTATAATATTAGCCCTATAATATCGGCTCATATAGGGGATGATATTGCCAATCTTGATGATATTGATACTAAAATTCATTGGCACTTGCCAATACCGAGATTTTAAACCATGCTTTGAACATTGGGAATATTATCCAATATCTTTCATCTAATCTCTAAACGTGCAACTTTTGTGCCTCAACTGCTATAAAAAGAGGGAAATTGATCATTTGGATCTGTTCATTTCTCTGCAAAATATCTCTATTCTAATATATTACTTGAAATTTTCTCATTTGCATATAATATTAACTAAATATTAAAAACTTGCCATAGTTTATGGGCTTAGATTTTTTGGCAGCAAAGCAAATTGAATAACTTGCAATCATGTGAGATTTCTCCATATGTATGTTAAAATATATCTCCAAGTTGTCTGTCTGAAGCTCTCTCCTTTCCTCTTCTCCTATCTGTCTAGGGTTTCAAGTTATTTTCTCTCTTGGGGCATGAGCCAAAAGAAGAACTTGGAGTATATCTGATACTTCTATCATGAAGCCATATGTGTGTCAGACATGCTTACACCCGTGTTGGTGGTCCCTTGGGCACTCCTCGGGCACTTCTCAAATGTGTCCTCAATAATGTGCTATAGTTCTTAATTTACGACACATTTCAGCACTTCTTGGATACACATTCGAAAATTTTCTTACACTTTTTTTTCATGATACATTTTTGAGCTATTTATTTACTTTCGCATAGAAAAGTAAGATTATACTTTAGTGAAAAATGTCAGCAAAATTGACTTGTATAAAACTATGATGATAATTGACTTGTATAAAACTATGATAAGTTTTAAATATGTTTCCATATAAGAATGATATACATTCATCTACTGTACGGAGAGTTGAAGAGCCAAAGACTATTCCTTTCCAAACTAACAAGAATTTTCAATAGGTTAATATTTCACATAAATGTCACTGTTGTATGTTACTATTATTTGGGGGGGGGGGGGGGGGGGGTGTTAATACATTTCCCACCGTATTTGTCTTTGGGAGATAGGCCGGTCAAATTTTTAAAAGGTTAATGTTTGCTAGAGAATAAACAATGGGAGTCAACGGTGAACCTGTGGTGGAAAAATTGATAAATCTTACTTTTTGGAGTGAATGAGACCTCACACGCGTCATGTCCATGCCGAAATCTTGTTCTAAACTCTATAACCTACGCCTAACCCTAACCTAAAGTCTATTTCCAACTGTATCTTATCTATAACATAACATGAATTCAAACCCATCTTGACCTGAATCATGTTCCGATGATAATACTATTAGGTTAGGGTTTAGAAATAGATGTGAATTGTCGTATCCCTAACAAACATCAGTTTAAAACCCATTGGACCTGAACTGTATTCCTAAATTACTCTAAAGATAAATACTATTGTGTTAGGGTTGAGAAATAGGTTTGGATTAGGCATAGGCATAAAACCCAAAAATCTCATCCAAATTTTAAACTCAACCCTTAACTCTAACCTAAACTCTACCTTTGATTGTATCTTATCCTTAACATCACTTCAATTCAGACTGACTTTGGTCTGAATCATACTCCTAAATTACTTAAAAAATAGATACTATTGTGTTAGGGTTTAGAAACAAGTTTCGATTAGGCACATATAAAGTTTCGATTAGGCATATAGACATTGTTAGAAGACTAGATTTCGGGCTTTGGTTATGAATACGGACAAGGGATGGAGATGGTGTTAGGATAATGTTGGATTTTGATTTGGATTAAAGACAAGCATGGGGTTTTAATAATTACCGTTTCAAGTTTAATTTTTCAAAATTTTCAGCAATTAGCCTTTTATTCTAAACTATAGGATTATTTTTGTTTAGAAGATGGGCAATTGTGACGTAAAAAATAGTCATGTGCTATCACATTATTATTTTTGGATGGTGGGGATGAAAATGCCAGTAGAATCTAATTTTGAACTCTGTGGCGGAGTGTTACTTTAATGGCTTGTTCCTTGTTGGGAATTTGATGTTTTAGCTTGATAAGGAAACAGTTCTTCAATGCTATTGCGAGTTAGGTGTTTGTAATTGGTTATTATTAAGGATATTTCTAATGGAACTTTGGTACAACTATGTGTAGATTTCATTACAGCCTTCCCTGCTTTCATATATGTGGTTATGACTCAAAACAGCCGCCTGAGTGCTTGAACCAACCACTTTGCACTCCTGGTTTTTAGACATGTAGTTTTGCATGTAGTATGCTAATGGATGCAATTCGTTTGGTGAATATGCATATGATAATGGTTCATTAGGTGAATATGCGTATGCACAACTTGTGCATGAGACGGAGACTGTTAAATTGTATGCCTCCTTGCACAAGCATAGGTTATATAAGAATGAGGGTTTGCTTCTAGAACTCCACAAATGTATTTTATGTTACTGCTATATAGCATTGGGATGTATGGCTAAGTGTAAATCCCATGTATTATTCTGAAATCAAAGAACCTGCTCAACATTAGAATTATATAATTATTCCCTTTAAGTTGGAATCTGATGACAGCTAGCACTAGAGGTAACATTAAGTAAGTTAAAAAAGCTAATGACCAATTTAGGGTTCTAGATTGTGAAATTTGCTAACAACCTAACACTAACCCTAAAAATAAAAACTAGACTGATATCTATTATCTTCTTTTTATTAACCTAACTGGCTGATCATAAGATAAAACCTAGCAAATTAAAAACAAATACCCCTAGTTGGGAATTCTAAATGACAAAAAGAATGAACGTTGCTTCGCTCTGCTGGATGCATCGATCCCATCGTATAAGAAGCTATATCTTTACCCGATCAGTCAAACATTTTGTGGATGGCGCGCCTGCTCTATTCTGTCCGTTCCACGAGCACATTTTCATTCACTTGTCAGTTTAGGTATCGAAAGTCAACAAACCGGTGAATCAATGCGAGTGAAAGGTAGACCTTCCTCGGAGGAAGGGTGAGCTGGTCTCACTCGGAGAAAAAGTAGATTGTTGGTGGTACACTGGAGCGGGTAGGGCAGCCCGACAGTGGCTTGCCCTCGAGCCCTGGGTTTGGGTCTTTCCTATTCTGGTCCTGCCACGAGAAAGACACACGGAAGAGGTATAGTATGCCTAGTGCGTGGAGGACCTGTTGATAATGTCGGTTGTCTTGGTTGGGAACATCAGCAACTTTTCCCCTATTGTTTTGAAAAAGAAAAGGTAAGTGCTACAGTCCCCTATTGTGTGATCGCGTGATTGACCGAGAACGACCCCCCGACTTCAAATATAGAATTTGCTGCATAGGGTGTTTACATCTAGAAAATGAATAAGGAAGGTTAAGTTTTAAAATGGAGGTATGGAGATGAATGTGGAAACATATGGTCTGAAAAGGGGGAGGTTCTCTTGAAGCTTAGTGAGGAGGGAGGAGAGTGAGGTTGGAAGTGGAAGAAGAGGAATAAAAGGTGAGAAAAAGATGAATAAATGCGCAGAAGGGTTTATTACTGGGGTATTGAGGTATAGCTTTGGTTTGTTTTGGGGGGGGGGGGGGGGGGCAACTTTTCTTTTATTAAATAATGTGTCAGGATTAGCTGTTGTAATCTGGAACAATAGCCCAAACTGCACCCTGACCGGGCGACTATCCTATTGAAATAACTTCAAAAGGAACATATTAGTCAAAGTATTGTGCTCAGATGACCCCTTGAACTGATAGTCCAATGGTGGGGTTATCTGTATGGCTTACCTTTTTCACAGGGCTTATCTTATAATTTCCAGGAGTAATTATATTTGAAATGAAAACAAAAGATGGTTTACGTGAAATTTAGCTGTGGAAAACCGTTCTTTATAGAGATGGCTTCAATAAAATTTTCACAAGTTTTTCACATGAGCATGACAAAATATTAGGCTATAATACAAACCTAGTATATTTTATACATTAGCATTATCTAATCAATGTTACTCTTTCCCCTGTTTTACTTGCCATTTTTATGAAGCATAATTGTTATGGATTCATGGAAACAAGGGGAGAGCTGAGTGATGTTTCAAGTGGCTCCCAAACCTTTCATGAACTCCTTGAGTTGTTTTAGGTTTTATGTTGGAAGGCACCTCTGAATAAGTTTGGTGCTTGGCATTAACTTATGAAGCCAGATCTTAGGTTGGGAGAACTATCTTATCACTCATGAAATTAAAGTTTCCATCTGACTAAAGATTCCTAACCATAAAAATTCCTTCTGAGCTAGGAAAAATCCATGCAAAGAGGAAGAAGGCTTGGTTTCAAGATCCTGATTGAACGACAGTCCTATATATGCCAAAACGATAAGTGAATAGTCCAATATGAGACATTTTTGCAATAAAATTACTTTCTCATTTCAATTTAAATGCATTATAAAAAGTAAACCAACAATAATGGGATTTTGTTTTATTTTAATTATTACATTGACGTGCATATTATTTATTTTTCTGTCAATGACATCTTGGCTCAGTCTTCTGTCATGCCTCATCAACATTGATCTTTTCCTGTTTATTTCCTTTTACCTGCTGTCTTCTTTATGCTGATTAACTATGCATTTATATATTCTGTTTTGCATATCTGGTGGACAGGTGCGCTTTCTGACCAAAATATATCATCCTAATATTGACAAGGCAAGCAGTTATTCCATTTGTTTTACTCTGTTTTGTACTTAACAATTTTCTTTCTGAAAGATAAAGTTCTAATTCTAGTGCAATAGCAGCTTGGTCGAATATGCCTTGATATTCTGAAGGACAAATGGAGTCCAGCTCTTCAGATTCGAACAGTCCTCTTGAGGTGATAATTCTTTGTTTGTATTTTCTGCTTATTGTTTTGCTTACTAGTAACTTGCTTTGCCAATCAAACATTTCTTTTTATTATTGAGAAAAATGCTTCTTCTATCTTTGTTTAAAATGATTATTTAGATCTTCCAGTGCAAGTTTCCATCGGTATCAAGTCAAAAAAATGATTAATGCATCCGTGTTTGGCATTGTTTTCAAACTCATCCATTAATTTTATTGGAGAGTGTCAATTAGTGGAGCGATTCAAATACTCGGATGGTTATTGCTCATTTTCTCTGCTCACTGAGTCACTCTGCTTTTGTACTTCTATTTGCTGTTGCACGCTACCCGGCTAGTTGCTTACTGACTCAGGGTTGTGGGAAATATGATGTCAAGAGGAAGTGGTCATAAGTAGGTGGCTGTGTGAATCAGCAAGTCTTGATTGTCGTGCTTGCTTCAATTTGATTCTTGCTGAATGATCACTTTATTGCCATCTTGTATCCATTGTTGGTAACAACTAGAAATCAGTTTGTAATTGATATTACTATTTTATCCCTTTATCAGTATTCAAGCACTTCTCAGTGCTCCAAATCCGGATGACCCGCTTTCAGAAAACATTGCAAAACACTGGAAAACAGATGAAGCAGAAGCTGTTGAAACAGGTCAGTTTACATGGCATATCTTTGTAATCTACTGTCCGTCAAGTGCTCATCTAATAGTATGATGGAACTTACTAGGCTTGATAGTTCTCTTCTGGGTTTTGCATTTATTTCATAGTTTTTATTATGGTGTCATGCAGCGAAGGAATGGACCCGTTTGTATGCCAGTGGGGAATGACACAGCAGACATTATTCATCCAATAACATGTTTTATTCTGGAAGCTTTAAAGCTGCCCCCTGTTTAATTGACTGATGAAACGAAGCAGCATCGATTTCTAAATTGTCAAAGTAACTCATTTCAACCTGAGACTATATAATGTAAATTGCGTTCTTTAGTTAAGGAGGCTTCTCCATTATCTACATCTCCGAGCATGTGCCATTTATTTGTGCTAATATGTATTTATGCTAATATGCATGGCCGACATTAACATTTTCACATGCTTCCCTGGATTTTCAAGATAGTACGAGTCCAACAGATTCCATTCTCTGACTGTTCCAATTGTGCATGTTGATGCTATTCAAATTCCTGTCCATTGGATTTGCGTCCTTTTTGGACTCTGTTCTGTGCCTGTTCACTGGTGAAGGTGGCGGCAGAATTCTCTAGGTTCTCGGTTTACTGGACTCCAGAGTTGTGCATCTTTTGCTGACATCATGATGATTGGCCTCACAAGTGAGAAGTGGTCGAAAGGTAAAATTACCAGGTTCTTCACTAATTAAATAATGTTATTGGAATTTACTTGTTCAAACTTGTGTGCTTCCACATCTGAAATGATGGTGAGAACTGAGAACCCAACACCTATTGATTTTTCTTCTGCCATGATATATGCTATGATGTAGTTCATGCAGCCTAGGGATGTCTTAGATAAAGCATTTTGCTTTGCATATTGCTTCAGTTTTGCAGAATCAAGCTCTTTAAGTAACTTATGCATTGGTCTGTAAGCGCGCTTGCCAGGTGTAAAGTGCTGCGAATTGCTGATCTTTCTGACTACTGATTTAATCTGTGATGTTGGGTCGATTTTAGAGAAGAATAAGTGTCAAAATACTCGCGGTAATGTGATTAAGAGGATATGGTAGCGCTAAATTGGAAGGATGAGATCAATTTGATATTAAATTTTACTCTTTGAATCAGTTGTGATTGGATTTACCAAGCGTATTCAAGATGAGGTCTATGCTGTATTTGCTTGATACTAATATTTGGTTGTTAGTGAGACAAATGAAAGGATGAATTTAGACAGGACAAAGCTAATCTAGTATACTTAGAATTAGCTAGATTACAATGCAACACATTTAAAGTAACTTTTGACACATTAGAAGATATTTGGGTGTGTAGGTGTATGGTTGCTAGCTAGTGCAGTTCATAAGCCACTTTTGGCTACTTGGAACTGGGAGTACGTAGAATGCCATGAAAGTATGATGGGATGATTCTACGCGACGAGTTGTATGGTTTGTATGGTCAGCCGGAGCTTTTATTTCTGAAAATGTATTGCAAATTTGAATTTAAGGTAGGGAGAAGTTTCAATGGGACTGCACTAATTTGCAGAATTAATGTGGTAAGGGTTGAAGGAGAAGCTAGGACTCTGGTGTAGTGTCAGATGAAGACACAGGATGATGGAATACGCAAACAAGATAAAATACCTCAGCGAAGTCTTCAGAGTTAGAGAGTTTTAAAGAATATATATATATATATATATATATATATATATATATATATATATAATATATATATATATTTTTTTTTTTTTTTTTTTTTTTTTGGGGTGGGGGGGGGGTAACCGACTCCAAAGATTTTTGCAAAGGGCAAAGTTCCATGAGGTTTTTCCAATCAATTGGAGCTTCTTTTCTTTATTATGTGCGTTTCTTCTTCTTTTGTGATGTATGCTTTTTTTTTTTTTGCAGGTTTCTCTCTTGCCCATCATCTATGCGCACGAGGCTTTTCTCAATAGGTGTAGGAAACAAATCTCTTAAAGAAGTAGCATTTGACTATGATTCATGTGTTCTTTGGAAAAGGGAGCAACCTAATGGTTTTTATTTTTTATTTTTAACTTTTTCTTATATAGAAAGTAAAAATGAGATAGATTTAGGTACTTTGGGAAGGATACAGAGATGTATTATTATCATTCAAATTTAATGTTACGGTTGGAATGTATGCCAAGAATTTATGTATTCCAGTTGCAAATTAATATACCATTAACATGCGGATAGATATACTGAGGATGTGAGAGCTTAGTCTCTAGTACAATCTTGTAACGCTATTTAAATTGAACATCTTCTTGTGGAGTTAGATCTACATTGTTAAGAATGCTTAGAAACAAAACTTCAAGTGTTTTAAATATTTTTTATTTATTCATGAACTATACGTAAAATATAGTGAGTTCAACAATATAGAATATTTGAAAACCTAACAAAAGTTGGTGTGTGATGTTTTTAAATGTTTAGATCATGATCAAATAGTCGATCGAGAATTTATATGTCTAAAATCATAGATCTAAGTAATACGCTACTTTCGGCAGTCCATTTTGTGTCTACTTGATGCATTGACAAGAAAACTATAAAACCCTTAATTTTTGATTTTTAATTACTTTAAATAATGTAAATCAATTTTAACAGAGTGAATTTTGTATTTAAATATTGTATTGAATTTGAGTAGGAAAAATTCATGCTAAAATTTTTCTGGAAGTAACCAAATCTATCTCAATAAAAGTTGTAAGACTCGGATTCCGAAGATTTCCAATGAGGATCTGGTTGTTATTTCCTTGTGCGGGGTTGCTTGATCTCATTTTGACGTCCTCTTCTTTTCGTTTCTTTTTTCCCTTCTATTTTGTATAGAATTTTGCAACAAAGAAAGAATGTGACAGAGCAGAGGCGATTGTGTGGAAAAATGGAGAAAATTTTGCTTGTAAGTGGTGTTAAGCACATAATTAAATAATAGAGGGATAGCCACGTGTTGGATCCTACAACATTCACGTAAGTGTCAATAAAAATTCATAGGATCCAAATATGCATCCAAACCCATTATCAAAGAGGCATGTGAGGATTCAAATCCCTATATTATTGAGTTTGGGATTTAAATAATCCAAATTTAAAGTTTCTCTTCAAGTATAGTAATTTTTATTAAGAAACAAATTGAGATCTATAACGTCTTTTTGTTCTACATGCTGTTTTAATTTTATTTTTTATAAAAATATTAGACATATCTAAATATCTTCAAACAATTATATATATATATATATATATATATATATATATATATATATATATATATGAGAATAATCAATATCACGTGGCGAGTAAGAAAATTTCCTCAAGTGACAGTCAAAAAAGTCAACTATGCTGTTATTTTTTGTTTCGATTAGGCCTCACCATGTTGATGTTAATACTCTATGATTATCGTACAGAGAAAATTATATGTATGTTTTATGATTTGACTATAAATCAAGTGGATATAAAATGTTATGTTCTTAAAACATTGTTATATTTACTTGATGTACAGTTAAATATCGTTGAAATCTCTTGAGTTGTCACCTGCCACCTCGTTCTTCGGTGTTTAGAAAGAAGGATTTAGATGGAACCTGTGAAGTAATCTATAAAAGTAGTAGTTAGACTATTAATTAAGTTCAAATCTTTTGGAATTCATATCACAAGAAATTATATTTATTTATAAGATTTATACCCTACAAACTAAATAAGCTATCAGATTCAATTTAAAGATTTAAATTCGAGATCAGGTTATCAGCCCCCATTACAGCTGGGCTCTAAGCACTTCTTTCTCCAAGCCACCAACCCTGATAGATATTCTTCTATGTACTTTTTCCAGATAAAAGAAAATCATTGAAGAGTCCATTTTGATTTCTCTTTAACCCACCAACCCTGCCTCTTTTTTTCTTGCATAAGTCTTTGATCAAGTAGTCAACTGTTAGATGCGCCAAACCAAAGGCCCTAGTCAACTGGGTCATGTGGTCACACGGCAAGCCAGTGGGTTTGCTTCCCACCAGCTGCCGGTTCGAAACTCCTGATGGGAACATTTTCTCCCGTGGGGTAATGCCTCGGACTTAACTCATCGTATGTGGGAGATCTGCATGTGGTGTACAAAGATTAGTCTGAAGGACCCATGCCCAATGGGCCTATAGCTAGGAGCAAGTGGGGGGCCACTTGAGTTGGTGGGAGGACCGGGAGAGGGTGTACTACCTCTGTCTCATGCATAGGATCTTGCTTAGGACCTGTTTGACTGAAAAAATCAATTGTGAAAACTGACAGTGAGGCTCAATTCTCAAGCTTCTTTTTGGAAAATTTATTGGTGGGCCTCACTCTGTTAGTTTTCCACTAGTTTTCTCTTCTTTTGGGCCTGAAAGCGAAATAGAGAATTTGCTGACGTTTGATGATGACAATGTGACGATGACAACGCTCTTTTTCTAGTGTTTTGATCTCAAAACAAACAGAATTTTGTAAAAGTTGAGAAAACTGATGTTGAAGTCCACCAAAACCCCACTTCCCGACCAAACAAACAGGCCCTCGGTGCTTAAAATAAGAAAAGCTAAGGTTCCCTTCATGTTGCTTCCCCTTTTGCTTCTTGTTTCTTAGTTTAGATCTAATTTTGAGGATTTAGATTCTGTTCCCACTTCCCACATCACTCTACCAATGAAAATTAGCCGACCGATTCTCTGATTACACAGATTTTATTCATTATCACATACATACTTATCATTATTCCAACTGAATCTAACACTCGAGCTTACCACACCTGTTCTCGGATTGAATCAGGATCATTTACATATAAACGTGTAATTTTAATTAGTATAAGGATCAATGCGCTAATATTCATCAGTTGAGTACTCAACTCGAAGATTGTGGAGGAATGTATTCTTCTCTTTTTTTGCCCATCACTTTTCAGCAGACGCCGTGAGCCGAACGGAAATTGGTCAAGAATTAACACAAGAGTGTAAGTAACCAACTCTCACACTTTCTTTGCCAACAAAAACAAAGTGCGGTCCATGTGAAGAATGAACGAACGATGCAGATTTTATCACGGAGAGAGGGACCGTTTCGGATTCAGTTCATGTGTGTGAGCCACAAACACATACAATAAAAAGATCAATCCGGCGTTGACACGTGTATGTGTGTGGGCCTCACACACATATTGATAAAATGGACCGGACATTAATTACATATGGAAACGGAGATTGCATTATTGAGCTTGTTTCATCACCGTTCAGTTCATATGTGTGAGCCACACACACGTATTATAAGAGGGTCAATACCACATTGACATTTGGATAAGATGTCGAGTTTCATGGTTACAAAGCTTTAAGGTCTTTGGACCTCTTTTTACATTCTATCCTCTTGTCAACACGAAATTGATTCTCTTATAATATGCGTGTGGTTCACATACATGAGCAGTAGTTTTTCATTACCAGAGCTGATAGTATTACTACTCATCATGTGACTGTAAAGTCTAGTTGAAGCATGGCGACTCCCCTGGTGATAGGATGACTCTCTATCTAACCGATAACTACGTTTTACAAAAGTTTCTTCTCAAAAATTAACTATGCTTCACAGATCGAGCTGGGTTACAAATTGGATTTGGGTCATGAACTCAAAACACACATAACAAGAAGTTGTGTAACTATAGAAAACTGATTTATTAGTGTTGAATTGATGTCGTTGAGAGTTGCATGTGAATTTGAAAGGGGACAAGGGTAGATGTGTCATTGCCTTTATAATTTAAATAGATTTTTTTTCTTTTGATGAAATCAGAGCTACACGTAAGTGCTGTAATCAAAATATAATTTTCTGAAATAGATATTTAACATATAGCAATATCAATACTTGATATCTTTGCTAATTCCGTATTCACCCCAAAACTTACTCATATCGTTGTAGGTTGCTTACTCATATCATTAATTTTTTCTGAGCAAGCTCATATCACAGTAGAGGAAGAGTAAGAAGAGGACCAAAAGGTGGAAGAGGAGGCAGAGGAATACCTGCTAGAAGTGTAATAGCTAGAGAAACAAGAGGGAGAGGAAGAAGAGGAGCCTGAGGAGGAAGAAGTAACATTGGACATGTCACAGATACATCTCAAAAGCACTATACTTCAATTTTTAGCGGACTACAATACATTTTCAGAGGTGATAATGGAATACAAGTAGCAACAACCAACAAGCTTTCTCTGAAGTAAGATTTGAGCCATCCCCTGAGCAAAGAGGACGACGAGGGGAGGAGGGCCTATAAGAGGAAGAACAGCTGCTGCTCCAACTACTAAGGGTGATATGAAGGCCCTGAATGTCATTATGTTTAACTTAAGTACTTATTAGTATGTGTATGTTTGAATTCTGTTTGTATGTATTATTGTGAACTTGGGATATGTATGTGTGAACTTATGTTGTTTGATGTTTGTTTGATTGGAATACCACTGCAATATACAATAGAAATTGGGAATGTCAATCTCCTTCAGTGGGTGGTGTATTGTGAACTTTGGATGTGTATTGTAGAGCTTATGTTATATGTTAATGTCCTTCAATTGTGATGTGTTTTGTGATGTGCATGTGCATAAGCAGAACTGCTGCTGCTACCAATTTTATTGTTGCTGCGTCAGTTCTGCTGCTGCCAGTTCGGCTGTTACTATTACCAATTTTGTTATTGTCAATTCTTTTTCTGCTGCCGCTAATTCTGTTGCCGCTAGTTCTTCTGCTACTACTACTAATTCTGTTGCTGCCAACTTGCTGCTGTTGCTGCTGCCAATTCTATTGCTATTGCTGCCAATTCAGCTGCCATCTCATTCATATCTTGAAGCTATCAATTACATATTTTATTTCATATTGCATCATTTCAAGCAATCATTGTAAGTTGTAGTTACATTCATACATCACAGTTACAATCATTTGCTGCTTTACATTACACAATCATTGCACATTACGTCCATACATCGTGCGAACACTTTGTCAATGATTTTGTTCAAGAATACATACACTATAAAGCATAAATGAAAGTCTTCATAATGGAGATACGATTGTTATTTTGTTTCTCCATTTGCTCTAACTTCAACTCTAGTTTCAATCAGTCTCTCTAACTTCATTCATCAATTTCTCAACTCATTGAGCACCCATTGTAACTCATAGTAAAATTTTCCCAATTCACCATGTTGGTTTTTATCTCCTTTGTCTTGTTCTTGAATCTTAGGCAAGTGTAGAAAGCCTTCTTTTGTTCTCACCTTTTAAGTACCACACAAGCACTTTGGTGCTATAACATAGAAGTTGTAAGTAGACATGAGAAACAGAGGGTGTGAGTTGAAGAAATTGGATAGAAAATTGAAGATTTGGGGTTCAAAATGAAACGGGTTTGTTGAGAGGAGGAGAATTTATATTGAGAAGCCGGAGGAGAGAAGAAAGACGTCAGTTTGGGGGAGGATAGATTCTTTGGGTTGGAGAGGGGAAATAGCCGTTGGAGTTGGGGTTGGGTTGAAGAGAGAGTGAGTTAAATGAAAGAGAAATGAGTTTGTTAATAGAGAAATAAAGAGGAAAGAGATAAAAGGTATAACGGTAAGTTTACATATTATTTTAGAATATCTGAATGTAAAAAAAACTATTCTAAAAATCTTCTGGTTTATAAATGGAAAACTAACGGAGAGTTTTTTCTTTTTTTGTCTCAACTTAAAAGATTTGAGGTGGTCGATATGAAAAAAATGAAGATTTGAGAGGTGAATAGGGAAATAACAAACATTTCAAGTATCGATGTGAAAAAAACCCTAACATATATTATAGTTCTAACAACTACAGTTAAAGTGCAACTTTTGTCAGCATAGGGGCCTAGCAAGTTCTGGCTATTGCAGTAGAGGTTCAGTTCTGCCAAATTTTGCTTTTGTGCATCTTCGCTTATGAAGACTAGACCTATGGCACGTAAAGAAAACGCATGTGTTCTTTTTAATCTCTTAGTACAGTCATGTTGGAGGAGAGAGTACAGTAGAGGAAGTGAAGTCATGCCAGGTGCTGTTGAAGACTGCCAAGGAGTCTACGACGAAAGGCGACGGAACAGCAGGCAGGAAAAAGAAGCAGCAGCAGAAAAACAGAGGTCGGTCGACCGGACCGGTCGACCGACGTGCACGAAGTGCACAGGTTTGCTCCCAGGTTGCTTCGGTCGACCGGACCGGTCGACCGAAGAGGGTCTCTGTAAGCAACCCGACTTTCTGTTTGTTTCGGTCGACCGGCTCGGTCGACCGTAAGAGGGAGTCGGTCTACCGGCCGGTCGACCGACAGTCGGGTTTTGGGCGAAATCTGTTGTTTCGGGAAGTTATGTATTTAAGCCCTGGTTGTAATTTTCTAGGGTTTAGTGCCTAGACAAAGTATAGCTGTGGACTCTCTTGTGTTGATAGAGATCCAGAGCTATTGTAATCCATCTTCCATAAAGAAAACTCCCTCCGTGAATTGCCCCGAGGACGTAGGCAGGTTGGCCGAACCTCGTTAGATCTGGTTTTTGCGATTGGCTGTTCTTCTAGTTTGTTTTTTTCATTGTTCTTGGTGATTGAGATCAGGTTGGATCTTCTAAGGGTTGTTGTCTCCGAGCACAACAAGTGGTATCAGAGCTCCAGGTTACGCTTGGGATATTCTGAAGATTCGAAGGGCTCCAGATCTGATCAGGTGGAGATCGTGTGTCGATCTCAGGTCAGAGGCATTGGTGTTCAAGGAGATCGTGTGTCGATCTCAGGTGGACGCAGGGAGGGCTCGTTGAATCAGGGGTGGAATAGATCTGGTGAGAAACTCAAGCTAGGGTTTCAAGGTAGAGGTAAAAATCACTTTTTTATCTCAGAAATAGATCTATTTTGCAAGTATTTGATCTTCCGCATAGTTAGAGGGTCAAGGAAAGGATCTCAATGGCAGAGGAATCTAAGTCTGTTAAAACAATGAACAACTCCAGGATTGAAGTTGTTAAGTTCAATGGAACTAACAATTTCGGGATGTGGAGGCGTGAGGTTATGGATGCATTGAATGCACAGAACCTCGAGGACACGCTCCTTTTGGAGAAGAAGAAGGATACTACCACTGATGATGAGTGGGCAAAAATGAACAGGTCGGCATGTGGCCTGATTCGCTCATGTTTGTCACAAGATATCAAATATTCTGTTCAACATGAGAAGTCAGCAAAGGATATGTGGAATACCCTCGAGAAGAAGTACCTGACAAAGAGCGTGGAGTCAAGGCTGCAGCTTAAGAGCAAGCTGTATTTGTTCAGGATGCAGAGGGGAAGCACAGTAAATGAGCACCTCAACAGGTTTACAAAGCTTCTTACGGATTTGCTAAATGTGGATGCCATTATAAGTGAGGAAGACAAGTCAGTCGTTCTCCTGAACTCTCTTCCACCGGAGGAGTATGAGATATTTACAATGACATTCATAAATGGAAGGCAAACCTTAGACTATGATGAGATATCGTCAGCACTGATGAGTTATGAGAAAGGAAGAATGAGAAACATTCTGGGAGATCTAGTTCATCAGCAGAGGCTTTGGAGGTAAGAGGCAGGAGCTCATCAAGGAAAGGCAAGGAGGTGAGAGGAAGATCGAAGTCAAGACCGGGCTTAAGGGATCTTAAGAAAGACCAGTGCATGTATTGCAAAGAGTTTGGGCACTGGAAAGTTGACTGTCCAAAGTATAAGGGGAAGAAGAAGGAATCAAAATCTGAGGCAAATCTGGCAAGAGTGACAAAGGCTGCTAGCAGTAAATCACAGGCAGAGGATTCAGATTCAGATTCTTCGGTATTCTCGTTTTCAGTTACTACTCCTGTTGTAGGTTACTCGGGGAAAACGAGTGGATCCTGGACACAGGTGCTACATATCATGTATGCCCTAATCGAGATTGGTTTACTAGTCTTGAGAAGCTGGAGGGATGTTCGGTCGTCATGGGCGATGATCATCCATGCATCATGGAGGGTGTAGGCACAATTCCTATCAGGATGTTCGACGGGAAGGTAAGGGAGCTGAAGGAAGTGAGATATGTCCCTCAGCTGAAGAGGAACTTGATCTCAGTGGGTGTTTTGGAATCATTAGGGCTCGGAGTGTCTATTAAAGAAGGTGTTCTTAAAATGACGAAGGGCTCAATGGTGGTGTTGAAGGCCAACCGCAGGAACAATTTGTATTACTTGAAGGGTAGTACAGTGACAGGCCAGGTGGCAACTTCGACCAGTCAGAAGGAAGATCTAACCCGGCTATGGCACATGAGGCTGGGACATGCAGGGGAGAAATCTATGCAAGCTCTTGTGAGGAAAGGGCTGCTGAAGGGTGCAGAGACCTGCAAACTGGATCTGTGTGAACATTGTATCATAGGTAAGAAGACGAAGGTGAAGTTTGGTACAGCTTCACACTGCACCGAAGGCATTCTTGATTATGTTCACACGGACGTATGGGGACCCACAAAGACTGCATCAATAGGGGGAACCCATTACTTTGTGTCGTTTATCGATGATTATTCTAGGCGGTGCTGGGTGTACACCATGCGACACAAGAATGAAGTCCTAGAATTGTTTGTGAAGTGGAAGGTTAATCAGGAAAGGAGTACAGGAAGAAAAGTCAAGGTCCTTCGTTCTGACAACGGAGGAGAGTACAAGTCAGACCCTTTCCAGAAGTTATGTCTTGATGAGGGCATAGAGAGGCACTTCACAGTAAGGGAAACTCCGCAACAGAATGGGGTGGCTGAAAGAATGAACCGAACTTTGCTAGAGAAGGTTCGGTGCATATTGTCAAATGCAGGATTACCAAAGAAGTTCTGGGCTGAAGCTTTGGGGTATGCATGCCATCTCGTCAATAGGTTGCCGTCGTCTGCAATAGGGGAAAGACCCCCCTTGAAGCTTGGTCGGGTAAAGCTGCAGGAGATTATGATGTGCTCAGGATATTTGGATGTCCAGCCTACTATCACGTAAAAGAAGACAAATTGGATCCGAGAGCGAAGAAAGGTGTGTTTGTTGGCTTCAAGAAAGGAACCAAGGGGTTCAAGATCTGGGACCAACAGGACAACAAATTCATAATCAGCAGAGATGTCACTTTTGATGAGGCCTCGATGATGAAGCCTACAGTCTCTCAGCAGGTGGAGACTAAGAAGACCAAGGAGCTATTGCAGCAGGTGGAGAGTGATGCAGATCCACCATCTCTAGAAGACTCAGTATCTGTGAGGATCATTCCTGAGGTGACACAGGGAGGTGATCAAGTTGCAGAAGAAGATGCTGAGGTTGTTGAAGAGGATCAGGAACAGGTTATGGATACTGGTGATCAAGTTCCAGATTCCACTGCAGTTGGAAGACCAAGGAGGAATACTAGGAGACCTGGCTGGCTCACTACAGACATGGTGATTGCACATGCACTTCCAGTTGTTGAAGAAGCCATTCCATCTACTTTCAGGGAAGCTGAAATCAGTTCAGAAGCGGAGTTATGGAAAGAGGCCATGAATGAAGAGATGCAGTCTCTTTATAAGAACAACACATGGGAACTGACCAAGTTGCCCAAGGGGAAGAAAGCCATAGGGTGTAAGTGGGTATTTGCTAAGAAGCAGGGATCACTCCAAGAAGACAAAGTGCGCTACAAGGCAAGGCTGGTGGCTAAAGGCTACGCACAGAGAGAAGGGATCGACTACAACGAGGTGTTCTCCCCAGTTGTAAAACACTCGTCTATTCGGATCCTATTGGCCTTGGTGGCACAGAACGAGTTGGACCTTGACCAACTTGATGTGAAGACCGCCTTTCTCCACGGCGATCTTGAGGAGGAGATCTACATGACTCAGCCCACAGGTTACAAAACTGCAGGGAAAGAGGAGTTGGTATGCAAGCTGAAGAAATCACTGTACGGTTTGAAGCAGTCTCCAAGACATGGTACAAGCGATTTGACAGCTTCATCAGGAAGAAGAAGTACACAAGAAGCCATTATGATCCATGTGTGTACTACAACAAGTTACCATCTGGTGAGTATGTCTATCTACTACTTTACGTAGATGATATGCTAATTGCTTCTAGGTCAAGATCTGAAATTGATTCTCTGAAGAAGACTTTATCGTCTGAGTTCGAGATGAAGGACCTGGGGGAAGCAAGGAAAGTATTGGGTATGGAGATCACAAGGGACAGGGAAGCTGGTAGGATTAGCTTGACTCAGAAGGGCTATCTGGAGAAGGTACTGCAGAGATTTAATATCGGGAAAGATACAAAGACTGTAAGTACACCAATGACGCCGCACTTCAAGTTGTCAGCGAAGATGTCTCCAAGGAGTGTTCAGGAGCGTGAGCATATGACTCATGTACCATATGCCAATGCAGTGGGAAGCTTGATGTATGCAATGGTGTGTACAAGGCCGGATCTATCACAGGCAGTTTCCATGGTTAGCAGATATATGCATGATCCAGGTCAGGGTCATTGGGAAGCAGTGAAGTGGATCCTGAGGTACATCAAGGGTACTGTTGATGTAGGCCTCGTGTTTGAGAAGGACAACACTGGGAAGCAAGAATGCATAGGGTACGTGGATTCGGACTATGCAGGTGATCTTGACAAACGCCGGTCGACGACGGGGTATGTATTCACATTCTCGCAGGCACCGGTGAGTTGGCGCTCCACACTTCAGTCCACAGTCGCATTGTCGACTACAGAGGCAGAGTATATGGCCTTGATCGAGGCCATGAAGGAGGCGATTTGGCTTCAGGGATTGCTAGATGACTTGGGAGTGGAACAGGAGATCTTGAAGATACACTGTGACAGTATGAGTGCCATTTATTTGGCAAGGAACCAAGTCTATCACGCAAGGACGAAGCACATCGATGTCAGGTATCACTTTGTTCGGGAGATTCTGGAGGAAGATGACATCAATTTATTGAAGATTCATACTTCGGAGAATCCGGCCGATATGCTTACAAAGGTGGTGTCGGGAGTAAAGTTTGCACACTGCAAAGACTTGCTCCAGATTCTTCAGGTGAATTGAGCTTGCTGAAGCTCATTTGGATGAATTACGGATGGCTTGATCCCTTGGGCAAGGGGTACGTAGGCAACCAGATTGGTGCAGCCGCTTTCGAGTCGGTGTTCGGCTCAGATTTAACAATCTTCACCGAGGTGGAGAATTGTTGGAGGAGAGAGTACAGTAGAGGAAGTGAAGTCATGCCAGGTGCTGTTGAAGACTGCCAAGGAGTCTACGACGAAAGACGACGGAACAGCAGGCAGGAAAAAGAAGCAGCAGCAGAAAGACAGAGGTCGGTCGACCGGACCGGTCGACCGACGTGCACGAAGTGCACAGGTTTGCTCCCAGGTTGCTTCGGTCGACCGGACCGGTCGACCGAAGAGGGTCTCTGTAAGCAACCCGACTTTCTGTTTGTTTCGGTCGACCGGCTCGGTCGACCGTAAGAGGGAGTCGGTCGACTGGCCGGTCGACCGACAGTCGGGTTTTGGGCGAAATCTGTTGTTTCGGGAAGTTATGTATTTAAGCCCTGGTTGTAATTTTCTAGAGTTTAGTGCCTAGACAAAGTATAGCTGCGGACTCTCTTGTGTTGATAGAGATGCAGAGCTATTGTAATCCATCTTCCATAAAGAAAACTCCCTCCGTGAATTGCCCCGAGGACGTAGGCAGGTTGGCCGAACCTCGTTAGATCTGGTTTTTTGCGATTGGCTGTTCTTCTAGTTTGTTTTTTTCATTGTTCTTGGTGATTGAGATCAGGTTGGATCTTCTAAGGGTTGTTGTCTCCGAGCACAACAAGTCATTTGAAGACTCTTAACTTCAAATAAAATTATATTACTCATACAAGAAGAAAATAAGCATTACATGATCCCCAAGATAATTGGATGGATCATGATTTGAGAAACACAATTTCAATTTTAGAATCTAATAAATAGTAAGATTTAAAACAAAATTATTATAGCTACGATCCTAGATGATTATGGTGTCAATACATAAATTACTAGGATTAATTCAGAGAATGATAGGAGAGACATGGCACTAGTTTATGAGCCTCCAAAGAGCATGGATTGTATCCGCAGAGATATTTGAATGTTGTGTACTTCTTTACACTATTAACCACGGTCTAAAACAATTCACCAATTATTTTACTAAAGAAAGATTTCACAATCAATTTCTGAGCAATTTTTCATTCCATGAATTATTTATTACATTATTGGAGGATTATGAAGACTGTGCTTACGATTCATCTCTCATCTCCATCTCAAACTTTAAAAAAAAAAAAAAACCCAATGAATCTGTATCTATGAAGCCAAAGCCTTATTGGCGATGAGGGTGAACTTCTTGTGCTTTTCTTGCTTGCTGTGGAGAAGGGGAATAGAGAATGAAGAGAGGTCTTTCATCTCCTCACTCTGTTGAAGGAAGCAAGGGGAGTTTCCTTCCCTCCTTGTTGCAGTCCCTTGCATGGGAACTCTTTCCACAATCTGCTTTCTTAGTAGGGCATGCAGCTTCCCAAAGAGCTTCTGCTTCACCGTCTCAAAGGCCCGGTCGAGATTATCGATCTGCGCATAGATTCAATCGTCTTAGTTAGTTCCATTGTGATCGAGTTTACTCGATCATGAATATTTATAACGTGACAAAGGTTCTTCGTTATATGGTTAAATTGTAGAAAATATTTCTGTAAATGTATTTGTAGTAAGTCTTCGAGATCTATTAGATTCTTCAATAATTCTCGTGTGCAGAATAAATACTGAGTAATTATAAGTGTGAGCAGAAAACCTCTCTATTTTAATATTAAGTTCGAGGGAAACATGGAGGTTATTCGTGGGAATCTGACAGAACAAAGGGTTATTTGATGAATCTAATAAAACGAGAGTTTGCTGCAAAAACATTTAAGAGCATGGGGTTTCCCACAATTTAACCTTGGTTTATCTTAAGAATTCCTTTACCTGCTCTGTAGCGTTCACGTTGTACATGAAGAGGCCGTAGTAGAGATCGAAGCTGTCGCTGACTGTGTTTTCTGTCTGCGCACGGAAAATCGAGCAGTGCAGTTGATCAGCCATCAGTAAACTATAAAATTATAATGGATGTGGTCAAATGGACCTGTAACTTTCACTCTAAATTAAAATTACCAGGTGCAAGAGAGTCTCATATCCTTTAGTGTTAATTGGTGTCGACTCCAAGTTTAAATGTGATAAGATCCTGCTCCAATTGAAATAATGAACATTAGTTCCATGTAAATTTTCAGACCTTAACATGCATCAAAGTAACTGTTTTCTTCTTGATTCTCCAAACTTTTACCTTCCTATTGTGTGTGTGATGAACTGGCTACCGGCGGCGTGGCGGTCATGCTCCTCGCAGGACATCTCCACCATTCTGCAGCCCTGAGCACGTCAATTTAAATCATGTTTTAAAATCTAGATAATAGTGTTGGTATTGGCTAATTGTTTTAGTATCAATATTGTCAGTATAGGTCACCAATATCAGTAACGTCAATCATGTCATAATATGAAAGCTGATATTATTAAAGTTAATATTGCATTGGGTACCTTAAATCTGATATGATGTACATTTGAAACTATATTCAAAACATTGCACAAGTCTTGATTCTGGTTACTTGGTAGTTGATGGCACGTATATATGCATGTGTGTTCAACTTGATGACCAAACCAAACGCAGCTTGGACTGCTTATTTAGTTTGGTGAGGAAAGCACTCAATTTGTTCAAGTAACTCTTGTCAAGTTCCTAATTATTCTGTATTCAGCAATGATGGTTGCCATGGCCCAGGGGATATGCATGTACAATCTCTAGTGAGTTGGTGAGTCTCTCATTTTTTTTTATTTTATTTTATCAAACCGACCGGAGAGAGGTTTTCTCTTGTGTCTCCTTCACAAAAGTTGTCCGTTCGTCTGTTCGTCTTTATCTCCGTACATGAGAGAGAGAGAGAGAGAGAGAGAGAGAGTTAAGCGCCCTCCCCTTGCCGTCGCTTCCTCCCCTCGTCCTTCCCTCCTCTCAGCGCCCTCCCTCTCTTTTATATTCTCTCCTCATCCTTCTTCCTTCTCCTCCTTTCTTTTTTCTCCTCCTCCAGCAAATCCCTAGTCCTGTCCGGCGCTGCCGTCTGAGGTCAATTTCCACCACCCCACTGGTACGCTAGTATATATAATTGGATATATATATAAAATTAGCGTGAGGTTCTCAGTTTTCTAAATGTCTATAAACTCTCATTAAAAAAGTGAGTAGTTTGAGTAAAATAACATGGTCAAACCTGTAATTAAGAAACAAAACAAAAACTAAATCATGTTTTAAAGGTGTCTTCTTAATTAATTAGCATCTAATCAATTTAAAAGTTCTGGCTTTCTACCAGCACCCCATTCTACAAAATTATTAATATCAGATATTAATTGATAATAATAATCAGACAGGAATAGCAACCTCATTCTCAAAAATTCTCAAGAACTGAGCAGCTCTCTGAGCCTGCACGCCCTCTGAAATCCGAACTTTTTCGTAAACAAACGGCAACTCGTTCCAGCTCTTCTTCCCGCTCTCCGGTCCAAACATCGGGTGCGTGCAAATAATCCCGAATTCAGGTGGAAGAACCTTCAAAATTTCAAAAAATAAGCATAAAATTAAGTATAATATAACTCATTAATCACAGTGCAGATCAGCATCAAATCAGTGTCATCACTAAATTCTCACCTCAAGGAAAAGATTTCTAGGAAACTGCTTCACAGACAAAACATCGACGAAAACGGTGTCGCGCCTGAGCTTATGTATCGGAATCGCGCGAACCATGGTCTCGGTCGAAAGTATGGAGCTACATATCAGCACAACGTGAGGTTGTTCTTCGCACATCTCTTCCATATTCCTGAATCACACAATTGAGGTAAGCACCCAATTATTAAACTACTAGCAGTTCGTGAAGGCTCACTAATTATATAAAAGTTTACCTAAAGAAATGGATCCCATGCTTCTTGCAGTAGTCCGTGTAGTCAGACCGTGACGTTGCTAGCACAGTGTGGCCCTGCCGCATGAGCCCTTTGGCTATGAACTGGCCGAAATTACCAAACCCTACTATCGCGATCTTCAACGGATTGGGTTCATCTCTGGGACTACTGTTCGACAACAGCCTGTTCGTGGTTGCTGCGGCATTGGCTGACGATGAAACGCCGGGCAGCTGCAGGCCGACACGGCCCCGGGAAGCCTTGGTGAATGAGATTACAGGTTTAGTTGTGTTGAGGGTGAAGCAAGTCGGAGATCTTGGGGTGGAACTGGCCTTGAAGGGAGAGGCGTTG
The DNA here is from genome assembly GCA_038442645.1 of Agave tequilana. Taxonomy (NCBI): domain Eukaryota; kingdom Viridiplantae; phylum Streptophyta; class Magnoliopsida; order Asparagales; family Asparagaceae; genus Agave; species Agave tequilana. The sequence continues at coordinate 29,357 of JAVJIF010010027.1, forward strand.
AGAGTTACAGAGGAGGCCATTTTCTGTGTGGCTCTCCCTCAGCTGGCTCAATTAGTTCTTGCTGGCAGATTCAAAGTTGAGAGGAGAGAGCACTCATATATATACAAATCTCACAATGCACACGTGCGCATTTTTTTTTTCCCCTGTATCAATTGTTGAATAGCACCAACAAGCTATTCGCGGGGAGAAATTCAAATGAGGAATGCACTCACCTAGCATTAGAACCCGTCCACATTGCTTAATGAAAATGGTTATTGTTTGTTTATTTAGACTTCTTGATAGTAAAAGTATTTTTTTAAGCTTGAAAGGAGAGAAGACGACCAAACTCTCTAAAGACTTCAATCATTCTATATTGCGTGATGAGTATGATAATTGTAATGACAGCTATTGTGTTCTATGTTGTGCGCAGAACAACAACCACAAAGAGGAAACCCTAAATCTCAAATGTAAAAGAACAATACCACCAACAGCAAAAACACACAAGCAAAAGGGAAAAACACAAAATCAGATTTAACGAGGTTCGGTTATCTATCTCCGTTTGGTATTTCCGCATTACATAGAGGATCCAGTTAGAGAGATGGTAGAAGAAAGTACACAGTGAGGACCATGAATCCTCATTCTAGGATTGACGTGGTGAAGTTTAACGGCACTAACAATTTTGGGATGTGGAGGTGCGAGGTGATGGATGCCCTAAATGCATCGAACCTCGAGGATACTCTACTTCTGGAGAAGAAGCGAAGCACAACCACTGAAGAAGAGTGGGAGAAGATGAACCGATCTGCGTGTGGCTTGATTAAATCGTGTTTAACACAAGACATCAAATATCTTGTGTTACACGAGACATCTGCAAGGCAGTTGTGGGAGATCCTTGAAAGGAAATATCTGACCAAGAGTATTGAATCGAGACTGCAGCTAAAGAGCAAGCTGTACGGGTTTCAGATGAAGAAGGGATGCTCCGTGAATGAACATCTAAATCGCTACACGAAGCTTCTTATGGATTTGGTCAATGTTGATGTCAAGATAGATGAAGAAGACAAGGCGGTAATCCTTATGAACTCTCTCCCTGCGGAAGAGTATGAGACGTTCACCTTAACCTTTATAAATGGTAGACAGACTCTTGACTATCATGAAGTGTCGTCTGCTTTGGCAAATTATAAGACGAGGAGAAAGGAGAGACAGTCTTCTCAGTCAAGCTCATCAGCAGAGGCGCTAGCAGTAAGAGGCAGGGGTTCATATAGGAAGGACAAAGATGATAGAGGGAGATCGAAGTCCAGGCCGGGTTATAGGGATCTGAAGAAGAACTAGTTGTATGCGTCGGAAAAGGAGAATTCGATTGCAAAATTCTTTTGATTGGATAGAAGATTACAACAGATCAGTCTTCCGATTACAAGGAGGGAGGATGTTGAGTCTTGAATCCTCCCTTTATTTAAGGCTGGGTACTTCAAGTGGCGGTGGAGAGTGAATCTTGTTCTCCGTTGACCGGGTGAACGTTGAGATCTTCCGGGGCTCTTCTCTTCAGGTGGTTGACGGAGTAACACAGCTCTGTCGACCAAAACTCTCAAAGAGATTGTCGGTAAAGGCTAACTTGAACACAGCAAGTTCTCTGAAGGGTTGAACTCTCTCTCTTTTCTCTCAGAGCTCTTTTCTCCTAAAAAAAAAATCCGACCCCTCTTCATAGCGACGGGGCTATTTATAGGGTTTTCAGGGGCATATGTGCCTCCTAAAAATACTTCATAATGGGGGCTAACTTTCCCCGTTATGTGGGCCATGATTGGCCCCGAAACCGGGACGGTTACAACTGAGACGCGGGTGTCAACCCACGCGCCTTGGAGCTGCTGAGACGCGGGTTTCGACCCTCGCGTCTTGGTGCTGTTGAGACGCGGGTTTCGACCCTCGCGCCTTGGTGCTGCTGAGACGCGGCTGTTGAGCCTCGCGCCTTGATGCTGCTGAGACGCGGGTTTCGACCCTCGCGCCTTGGTGCTGCTGAGACGCGGCTGTTGAGCCTCGCGCCTTGATGCTGCTGAGACGCGGGTTTCGACCCACGCGCCTTGGTGCTGCTGAGACGCGGCTAGAATTAGCTTTGCGTCTAGAACTTGGAATTTTGCTTTTCAATGGCTTGTCTTTTAGTGATTTTTAGACAGCCTACAGAACCCCCTCTAAAGTTTTCGACATTCCGCAGTTAAGTGGGTCGGATTTTGAAATACTTTGGACTCTAGCTGAGCTCACCCTTGTGACTGGACTGTCAATGCTCCGGGTTTGATCTTATCTGGAGTATGGTCTTCGTGAGTGTACTGTGGAACTCTTTGAAGCCACCAAAGTTGATCGTGTTGAGTGTCTAGATGCATATTCTAAACCTCCCCGATTGCTTTAAGTCTGTCGTGGGTGCACTTTAAGTCAGGAGTGGACAGTCGTCTGCTTGTGCCAGTGTACTGTTGAACCGATTTGTAGAAGCAAGGACTGAACGCCAGTTCTTTTGGGACGCAGGGATAGTACTAATTTTAGAGATGCGACTTTCATAGGTGCATCTTTTGGAATGAAAACGCGACTGTTATTACATAAGGCAGACGCGATTTTTGTCTGGGTCTGGAAGGATGCGAACTTTAGGGAGACGCATCTTTTTGGAGTGAAGTCGCGACTTTCTGCACGCAACTATGGCCGTGCTGAAAGGATGCGTCTATTGAAGAGGCGCGACTGTTGAGTGTGAATCCGTGCCATGCCATGAGTGCACTGCCACGTGTTCTGTGGAGCCGACGGGACACCTTCTTTTTGGCGTGCGAACTTCATGCGGCATTGAATGCGCTGTCCACGCGTCTGGCGGTGATTCGACGTCGAGCCAAGCGCCGCGTATCTTTGCGAATCGCCGTGCCTATAAATGGCAACAGTCGTCAAGAGAGTCATCATTTAGTCTCTCCTTCGTCTATGAGCGTCTTTGCTAGGTTTAAAAAAAGAGCTTCTTTGTTCTCTCTTCTTCCATTTAACATCAGATTTTTGATTCGCAATGGCACCCAAGGCTAAGCAAACTGCTTCATCTTCATGGGCGGTCGCCGCTGAGACTCAAAGGGGCGGTTCCTCCTTGCAGGAAGCCCCTATCTCAGGTATAACGCCCATCAGGCTTAATTTTCGCCATTAGAAGGGTTTATGGAGTTCTTATAACTCTAAAAATCCTTTTTTTTTGAAGAAGAACTGCCAACACGGATTCGAAACCGTGTTTGATTCTTAGACGCGGTCAAGGCGCGGGTTTGATGACCTTGCTGCTTTCATCTGCTTGAATCTGCGTCTGCTTGTTGAACACAGGGCCTCAATAAGTCTTGCGTTTCGGATTCAACACTTAGAATGTTTCTAAGTATGAAGGATTCGGATGCAGATTTCTTACGACTCTTGCGTCTTGTGAAATCAGACGCTGGTCCTCATGAATCTTGCGTCTGGGCCCAAATACTTAGAGATTTTTCATAAGTCTTGGATCTTCAAAAACGCGGGCTCTATGCAAGCCTTGCGACCTTCGGGTCTGGACGCGGGTTTTGATGGTTTCCGCGCCTGAGTTTACTTCTGCGTTCAAGTTGTGGACACTTAATCATTTCCTTTCAGATTTCTGATTGAATGTCGTTTCCTTTTTGCAGTGCGATATTCCGCTGATCCTCTCTCCAAGAAGTGTCACTTCGGACACGTAGGTGGTGCTGACCGCAACTTAACCTTCGTGTTGCAGAGGACTGCTCCTGTGACTGCTGATAAGCCGAAGGGGCGAAGGGAGAGGCTCTCCAAAGTCGACATGACGACACTTCGGGAACTTATAACCGACGCAGAATTTAAGACGGATTCGCGCATTCCATTGAAGAAACCCGTCTTCTTCTTTGGCGACAATATTGGCGAGGGCGGTTACGTCTTGCATGATGGCGACTACAAGTGGCTTCGCCAGATAGGGGATAGGAAATTCTTTCTTCTAAATATGGAAAGAATGTATCCCCTATCCTACCTTCAGCACATGTCTGTCCCTCGGGCAATGGAATGGGAGCTTGCCCGACCTGTCCCCAATGTCTCTCTCGGCATCTTGGGCGCCAAGAAGGTACATGTTGCCGGTCATGGAAGGGAAGTTTTCAGTCTGTTCCCTGGACTACTCAGGTCTGATTACCCAATAGGGGAAACCCCTCAGCTCAGCACTACCTTTATTAATCAATTCATGAAGGTAGGGGGTGATTTTCCCACTGACTTCCGCCCGCTCGGGTGAGTTCATTCCACTGACAAGTACTGGTGGGGCAAGATGGTGAGCTTTGTCCTCGCTGAACTCGGAGGTCTATTGGACCAGGTGGACTGTACCAAGCGGTCAGGGCTGTGCAATATGGCATCCCACAGAATTTTCAAAATTTCTTTGGGATCCTGGAGTACTACGACCCCTCGACGGGGACGTTCTTCACCCCGGTTGGAGAAATGGGGTTCGCCCTGCATGAATTATATGAAGTCTCGGGGTTGGTAATGGGGGATGCTCCTTATGAGGAATACGTCCCCACCTCTGAGGAGCTTCATCTCTTGAAGAAAGAATGCCCTCGTGTATATGAGACCTATTGGGAGGTGCTGTGTCATTTCCACATCTGCGGTCAAATAACTTCCTGGAGGGCTAGGGGAGTTAAGCAGCTGTCTTGGGCGAGCTACTTATTTAATGGCATCACTGAGAAAGATCACTCAGTGACCAGTCTGGCTCCCAGCTCTGACGAAGAAATCGCCGAGAGGATCGACGCCTCTGTGAGTTCTTATACCACATAGTTAAACGAAGATACTTTCAAACCTGACACGGTTTTTGAAAGTTTCCATCACCAGGCCCAGATTCCCATTTCTAAACGGGCACTGCTATCGGGTTTCCTCATGCTGTGACTGAAGCGCTGTGTAGTGACGACACTGCCGCATGAAGTGATTGTTGCCGACGTGGTGTATCCAGCGGTGCTGCTGGCCTATGGTAGGTCCATAGCTCTCCTTCCGGCAATGGTGGCCGGTATCCAAAGCGGGCTGCGGGCCCTGACTCAGAGCCTGTGCAGGGTGGAGGCCATCGTCGACTCCCAAGGTAACCCAGAGGTCGATTCAGAGGGAAGCCGAGAGTGAAGACCCCTAACCCTCGGATCGAGCTTCCCTACACGTACTTAATGGCTTGGTACGTGATGCACTGCCCCTCACTGACGACGTCAGTGTCTCGATGCGAAGGGTTTGTCCCTTTTGTGCAGCGGCTGGAGAGTTCGAGCTGGTGCAACAACTATATGTTCTACGTCCGGAAGTGTATTTTGAACGCTTCCAATTATCATCTCAACCGTTGCTTCCCGGAGATTACAGATGCTGCTTATGGGGATAAGTTCGCCGACATTGTGGGTCCGGACGACTTCACGAGGCTGCTGTCGGGAGTCTTCTGGTGGCTCATCAATATCCGACCTGGGTATCTGCTCTTTCGGCAGGGGAACTCGTGCACGATCGAGCCTTATATGCCGAATCGTTTCGCCCGACAGTTCGGCTATGACCAACTATATGTGGGTAACCCTAACGCTCAGCTTGCCTTCAGTGGAAATCTGTTTGAAGGTGCTCGGGCTTGGTATTACAGCGTAGCTGGGGGGACACAGGCTCTTTTCCGTTTACCTCATAAGACGCCGAACTGCTATGCAAGCCTTAGCTTCTGCACCTGGTATTTCCAGGCTAGCAAGATGCCTGGCTACTCAATAGAGCGTTCATGCATAAAAGTATTAATGCGTCCTATGAGGAGAAGGTGGCGTCCAACAAGCGCTCGTGAGGCCTTGATGAATATCAGGCGGCTCAGAGGGAGGCCAGAGGGGAGCCGAGGGCGGCAGTACCCAGGGAGCAGTCAGCCAGAAGGCGTCGACAGACGGTGCAAAAATGTCCCCATGGCGTTACTCTCCAAGCTGAGCCTTCTTCTACTTCCACGGCTGAGCCTGCCCCGAAGAAGGCCAGGAAAGACTTGGTGGCTGAAGAGACCGTCCCCTCCGGCATCGAAGAGCAGAGGGAAGAAGAGGGGGAGAAAGATGATGCCCCCCTTGTTCGTACTCATGGGTTGCACAACAAAGGCCCCGTAATTTTATAAGAAGGGGAGCTTGCCGATGAACCCATCGCAACTGATGAGGTCGAACAGCTCGAGGTTGTCCTAATGGGCAGGGATGATGTTGAGATTTCAGGGGTCTCAACTCAACCAGGGTCTTATTCGGCTCATGAAAGGAGAGATGAGGCACAACAGCCTGGGTCTCCTGGTGTATTAATCTCCAGCTCGCGAGTAGTTGACCCTAGTCCTACTACTGGGGTATTTGGTGGTAAGGCCTCAATTACCGAGGCTTCTCGCGTTGAACTATCGTCTTCATCATCCGGAGAGGACGAATATGATTCAGGCGATAAAGTCGATTTTGGCGATGAACCCGCTCTTCCAGATCCGAGCAAATTCTCACATATCTCGGAGGAAGAAATATACGGGTGTGATCCAGTGACGGCGTTATCACAAGCGGCAACTACTCCTGCTGAAGGTACTCTTATAGTCTTGTTGACCTGGTTTCCCTTTTTAACTAGGGAACAGGTTCTGACGTTTTCCCTTTATGCTGTAGGGTTGGCCGCGGACAGCGAGGCTGCGACTTCCTCCCATATCGAGGAGATGATACAGGAGATGGCCCAGCAGGAGGATATTGAGGGTGTTGCTGAGATGCCTCAAGAGAGGGCAATCATTAAGGTTGGGGAGGCTTCAACCTTGCAAGATTTGCCCCGGGATCTGCCGTCTTCGGACCCTCGGCTTGGTAAGGAAATAATGACGATTTGAATATTTTCCTTTTATTGTCATGACTGACGTTCTGGTGATTTGTAGAGAGCGCTAAGGAAGCTCAGGCAGAGGACTTGGCAGTCAGCGTCGACTCAGCAGAGGCAGCCAGCGTTGAGCCTGCAGGTAGTGCAATTCAACCCTCGACTGAGGGTTCCGGAGAAGCCAGGTTCGCTGCTACTTCAGCCGCCGTGGAGGCTTCTATGACGGCAGCTGTCCCGGAAGTGCCGGTTACCATCTCAGCTTCTGTCGCGCCTGTTGTTGACCCTACTTTTGTACCGGAAGAATCGGTTTACATCCCTCGCCCTGTGATAGAAAGGAGATCGGGAAGTACTTCAGCAGAAATTTTTTCAGGCGGTGATACCATGGGGGAACTGACACGTCAGGTGGTGCAGCAGTTCTTTGCCTCTATGCGATCATGTATTGACCTCATTCTGTCTGGGAATAGCTCTTTCGAATTCGCCCGGATGTTTCTCAGAAATCTGGTTGAGAACATCAATTTAGCCGGAGGCCCTTCACCAGCCAAGGCGTGTCTACTGCTGGTGGAGCAGTTGGGACATGACTTGAAAGAGCTTAGATCCTGGGAGAATGCTGGCTCATTTCACGAGGCCCGGGAAACTCTGACCAGGCTCCTTGCTGCTCAAGAGCAAGAGCGAAGGGAGATGGAAGAAAGGATAGCTGAAAGGACCCGTCTTCTCCAATGTCTCCAGGCTGATCATCGAAAGCAAACTGGCGAGTCAAAGGAGTCCGAGATGGTCATGCAGGCTGCGAAGCAGGTTATCCTCGATGCTCGAGCTACCATAGCCAGAGCTGAGGCCTTGATTGCTATCAATGAACAGAAGTTTGCCACTTCCGAAAAGAGGCTAGCGGAGTTAGAGGCTGCCAAGGCGCAAGTTGAAGAAAACCTCTCTGTTAGTTCCTCCGAGCTGGAATCCCTGCGAGTGCAGCTGGCTGCGCAGAGATTTTTATCCGAGGAGGAGCTGCGGGCCCAGGCTCTCATGGAGCCTGAGAAGGCGCGTCAACATGAGATACATCGCCTTAGAGAACAAATCCATTCCTTGGCGAACCAGGATTTTTAGCCTTCTTCTTCTTTTCCTTTTTGTAAAGAAAAGGACACTCTATTCACCAAGAGTGTTTGTATTTACTTTTATCATATTTGAATAATAAAAGTCGTTGAAATTATTTTTTTTTCCACCTTCATCGCCCCACTGTAGATGAATCTAACCTATCAATCACAGATTTTGGTTGTGCTCCCTTACTAACTGTGAACAACAGACTTAGGTAGAACTAAGTTTGTTTGATGAAACGCAACGTCTTTCCAAAGAGAGACGCGGTTCTGAGGAACGCGACTTTGACCTGCCAGTGAAGACGCGGTTCAAGTTGACGCGAAAGACGCAGCTTTGAGTGTGACTCACTGGCCGCAGTTCTTAACTTTATCCAGGCGCAGGAATCAGGATGCATCAAGAATGTGGTCTTACGCTCCTTAAAACTGGTGCAGACATATAAGAGGACGTGACGCTGGGTCTTTGACCCGGTGCAAATCCATCATCATCTCGCCATGTCGACGCAGCTCCAAGGTACTTAAAGACTCAAGCCTCAAGACGCAGCTTCCTCTTATTATGCGCTTTCCCACTGAGACCCCCAGAATGGGTCCCTTTTGTTGATGGACGCAACTTTGAATCACTCCGAGAGACGCAAAGAATTTTCTTAAGGAGGACGCCGTTTTTTAAAAAAGGACGCGGGTTCCTGAACGCGGCTCTCATGCCTGCGTTTTGGTGCGACTTCCTAGACGTTACATGCAGCCTATCATAAAGGTTTTATTGGATCTTTAAACGTCCAATCGTTGTTGACGATTGGAGACTCGCACCATTCGATGTTTCCCGGAGCGACCATCCACGCGTCGGCTCTTCATTGGGCCTGGACGTTAATGCCTTTTAATGCCAAACCGGCGCGGGCGGTTGGAGACTCGCGTCTTCGATACTTCCCGAAGCGATAGTCCACGTGTCAGCCCTTTACTGGGCTTCGACATGCATGCGGGGATTGAAGCCGACGGCCCTGATTAATGAGCCATTGATTATAGGTGTTGTAGCTTGCCTATAAATAGGGCTTACCCCCTTCCTTTAGCAGTCCCATACTTGGACTATTTTCTTTTAAGACCGAGTGCTCTGAGAGACTCCATCTTCTCCCTTCAAGGACTTTTACTAGGGGCTTACCTCCATGGACGAAGATGACCCAGAGCTTTCATGCTTCTGTTTGGTCTCTTCAGAAGATTACCACTGTCAAGTGATTTCAATAACAGAAAGCGTCTCCTTGAGCACCTTTTATGTCTGCGCTTCGATGCAGAGAGTTCAACTCTTAATAGAGGCCTCTGCGGGTACGCCCTCTCGGTTTGCCATGACATTTTTAACCCAGCTAAGTTTGAATTCTGATATCTCTTAAGAGATTCATCATCTGGATTTTCTCCTGAAGTCTTAGTTGGTGTGTTCCTCTTTTGGAAGTTGCGCCATTTGACTTAAACTTCTCTGGACGCGAGTATGGTACACTTAGGTACCTGGCTGCAGGTTCTGCATATAGAACTCGCGTCTTGAGGCTGTCGACTTAGGAGAATCTCAACTCAGACTGGAGGTCTCAGGCCTGAATCTTGCAACTCCTGTTCATCCAATAGGGAGACGGCAATTTTCGCGTCTGATTCTCTTTACGTCTTGCATCTTAGACATGGATGTAGAACTAGATCGCGTTCAAATTCTGTGTATATCACAGCTTTGATTCACGTCTGTTTCTGTCGCCGCAAAAGTTTGGTTCGCTGCGCGGGTCATTCCTGCGTCTGAAGATTTCAGCAATAACTGCGTCTGTCACTTAGTTTTTCTGTTGAAGTATACTAAGCTTTAGATCTTCTAATTTTGTTTGCTTCATGCAGGTAGGCTTGATCATCCTTTTTCATGTTCGCTGGGCCCTTGGGACAATATATCGGCCAGCGAACTTGGTCGACGGTCGACCACAGGAGAAGAAGTCATGACTCCTGTGTAGGCTGTCTAAAAATGACTAACAAACAAGCCATTAAGGAAGCAGTCTCAAGCTCTAGACGCGAGGAATCGAGGCCCGCGTCTCAGCATTAAGACACGTTGGCTCTACACCCGCGTCTCAACGTCCAGACGCGTCGGCCCAAAGCCCGCGTCTCGGCATCAAGGCGCGTCGGCCCGACGCCCGCGCCTCAGCGTCCAGACGTGAAGGCCCGAAGCTCGCGTCTCAGCATTAAGGCGCGTTGGCTCGACGCCCGCGTCTCAAACTTTAAGGCGCGTTTGGCCCAACGCCCGCGTCTCAGTTGCAACTGCCCTGATTGCGGGGCCAGTCACCGCGCATGTAGCGGGTAGTGGCCCCTCATTCGGGAGCGTTTTCAGGAGGCACCTTCACCCCCTGAGACCCCTATAAATAGCCTTGTTTGCTATGAGAAAAGGGAGAGCTTTTGGAGAGATCGAAGCTTTGGAGAAGTCGAGAATTAAGAAGGTCAAGGCATCATCAAGATCGATCAAATCCAAGCAAGAGGATCATCAAGAGGGAAGCACAACTTCAGCAACAGACAGAGGGAGGAGACTCTTCAGCGAGCTTACTGAGTACTAGCCGCTCTTCGCCTACCTCCTCTTTGAGAGTTTTGGTAGACGGAGCTGAGTTACTCTTTCTACCGACCGAAGAGAAGACCCCCGACGGTCCAGGACGGTCATCTGGTCAACGGAGAACAAGATTCACACTCCACCGCCACACGAAGACCCAGCATTAAACAAAGGGGGGATTCAAGCTTCAACATCCTCCCTCCCTTGTAACTGGAAGGAAAAGTCTTGTTGTAATCTTTTCATCTGATTCAAAGAAATCTTTACAACAATTCCCTCTTTCTTTTTCCGGCCAAACAAGAGATGGCGACTCCGCTGGGGACTACCTTCGTTACTGACGAGCGCACTGTGGTGCAAGATGACGTTCTCCGTAAGGGGAAAATGGTCGAATCACTCGTCGTCGAGTTCGACCAGGCGAAGTATGAAGAGTTCCTCTATTCTGGCTCCAAGAGCCCAAAGACCCGCGTCTGCCGCAGGGTCTCAAGTGGACAGCCCCCTGAAGCCCAATCTGAGGCTCTGTCGGGTGCTCCTGCTGCCCACTGTGCCAAGTTTGGTTCACGCGCCGACACCTCCCAGAAGGCCCGCGTAACCTCAGACACCTCTGCTGCGATCAACCGCGTCGCGCAGAACACACGCGCCAACGCCTCTCTGAAGGCCCGCGTGGTCCCCGGCACATCTACTGGTGCGATCGACCGTGTCGCACAGAACGCCCGCGTCAGCGTCTCTCAGGAGACCCGCGTGGCAAACACCCCTGGTTCTACAAACCAGGAAGTTGTTGGCTTCTCTCTTCCTCCACGACGCAATCGGAATGCCGAGCGTCGATAGAGAAGACGCGCGCGTCAACACTCAGTTGGAACCGTTGGTTTTCTGACTGGGGTTGGACGCAGCGTACGATCCGATGCCTTGCCCGCACCTTGTCCAGTGCGAGAGATCCGTGTTTGGCGACCCAAACGCGAGACTCCCCAAGTTGAGCCTTCTGAAGACCAACTTGCCAAACGCCAAAGCGAAGCTTCTGCGTCTCGTCAGACGCAGGAAGCACGCGCCCATAGGCGTGGGGCCCAGCAGCCCACTCTCTCCCAAGTCTCCCTGCTCCAACGCAGCAGACAGCAACGCGAAAGTCGCGTCTTATATCAACAGAGACGCCAGACGCGCGTGACGCAGCCGCGACGCGACAGCCGCGTTTCTGAAACCTGTGTCCAGACAGCACAGCGCATGACTTCCTCCCGTCTTCCACGTCGCGAGGCTAGTCTATTTAATCCCTCTCCCACGGATCTGAGGGATTATTTGACAAGGAAAAGGAGTGCCAATCAGGCCACTTCTCCATGCTGCTGTCAACAGCTCATCCAGATGCTCTCTGGATGCCATTGCGAGTCAGGCGTGCACCAGCCATCTTTAATTCGACAGCTGACCCTGATTCCCCCGTCAGCCAAAAGAAGACGCTCCCACAGGAGGAGAACCTTCTCAGATGTTGAATACCTGGAGCTTACTGCAAACATGACTAGCAGAAGCAAGGGAAAACAACTAATGGTCAACTCAGAGGAATCTGACTCTGAACCGGAGGGGGTGTATCAACACACTCGCACCCGGACAGGGGCCATTCCCCCAATTGACTATAATGCCTTAGCCCGCGGCATTAGAATGGGTGGTTCTCACTCCGCTATAGTGGAGTCGCAGGCTTCAAACTCTTCCGTCGAGAAGGAGGCTTCCGCCTACATAGCCGACACTCCTGAGGAGACGACCAGGCGTTTAGAACAGACACAGAAGTACCAGATGGATATAATCGCCTCTCAACAGAGATCCATTGACTCCCTTAAGCATATGCTTGAGAAATTGCTTGAAGAAAGAGCGAGATCTCCTCCTAGACGACCGAAGGGGAAAGGGAGAAAGGGAGGAAGCCCACCCTCCGAATCTTCTGACGAGACACGACGATCTACCTCGGATGTGTCCAAGCCCTCGTCGCAGGCAAGAAGCGACCAAGACCAGGAGAAGACTCATGCTAAGAGGGTGAGTCAATTGGAACGACGCCTCGAGGCCCTTGCCAATCGCAAGGACCTCCAAGAAGCAGGAGTGGTCCGGCCCTATCCGGCTGAGTGGGACTTAGTTCCATACCCTCCTAAGTTCAAGGCTCCAACCCTCCAAGCATTCGACGGAAAGGGGTCACCCAACCAGCACATCTACTACTTCAAATCCCAGACCGGGAATGTGGTAGATAATGACGCCATCCTGGCGCGACTGTTCATCGGCACCCTGAAAGGGTTGGCTTTTGAGTGGTTTATGAAGCTCCCGGAGGGTTCTATCAAGAACTGGGGGGATCTAGAGAAGCTGTTCTTGACACGCTTCTTCGAAGACGACTCCGAAGTCACAATGCCTACCCTTTTAGCTACAAAACAGCGAAAGGGAGAGTCCGTCAAGTCTTTCGTAGAAAGATTTCGGAACATGGCACTCCGATGTCCAAGCGGCATGACCCAGGCCACCCTGGTGGAAACATGTCGCCATAATCTCCAAACCTCACTCCTTGCTCAAATAGGAGTTGCTGAAAGCCGCACCTGGAAACAATTAGTCCAGCAAGGTGAACAGGCTGAGGAGATTGTCGCCCGCGTCAGAGCGGAAGAAGGCAAGCCCAGGCCAGAGAGGTCGACAAGGCGTGCACCAGACACCTCCCTCCAGACGAAGCGGAAGGATAATTTGGCGACGGAGACCAAATCTCCCACCAAACCTCAAACAGGCAGGGCAAGTGGCTCTTCAAGCCAGCCACGCCCCAACAAGCAGTATTCCTTCAAGGAGGAACACGTCGATTCGCTCTTCAAGCTACTCAACAAGAGCAATCGACTGAAGCTCCCTGAAATTAGGCGCCCGGAGGAAGTCGGTAAGACCGACAATCCCACCTACTGCTTATACCACAGGATGCTCGGACATCCTACCAAAAGCTGCTACGTCTTTAAGGACATCCTTCAAGCTCTGATTGACGCGGAGGTATTAAAACTCCGACCGGAGCAGAAGAAGATGACGACCAACATGACGTTGATTCTCCAGTTTGGGACACGACCCCCGACACCCGTGGGGGTGATCTCTGTCCCGAAAGGAGAACTGAGGGTGGTCAACACAGACCCTCATCAGCAGCGGGAGAAAGGCTTGGTACCCGTCCCTACACCTCGAGGGGAAATCATGTGGGTCCACCCTGACCTCGTCGACGAACAACAATGGACGACTGTGACCAATAGGAAGTCCAAAGGCAAAGGGAAGGCTTCATCTTGCCATGTGATATGCGCTTCCTCCCGAGAAGCAGATACTGAGGTTCCCTCGCTGACTGACTCGGAAGAGGAGACAATAGTCCTGGCCGCGGAACCCAACCCACCAACGGCAGGAACCCGTTCGGGGCAGGCATACCTGAAACAGTATGGCGAGACAGCAATAGCTCCTCCACAACCAGCTGCAGAGCCAGCAAAGCCCTCCTCTAAACAGCCTGGGGAGAAACAGAAAGAAACTCGATTTTCTCGAGTTCTTGCGAAAGGTGTAACGGAAGGATCCTCGACACCTTACAGTTTTGATGTCTTGGCTCAATTAGCCAACATCCCGGCACGCATTACCTTGTATGAGCTCCTGAGGCTATCAAAGTCAACCAGAGAGGCTCTACAAGAAGCTTTGGCAAATGCTGAGGTCTTTATGACCCGCGTGCCAAGGGAGGAAGATGTAGAGGATTGCCTCCACACCTCCCCAAATGCTCCCTGCATCACCTTCACAACAGATGACATGCAGGTTAAAGGGAAGCATGACCGACCCCTATACTTCACAGGGTATATTGGGTCATCCGAGTTGAACCGCATCCAGGTAGACCCAGGGTCTGCGCTAAGCATCATACCTCGCCGGGTTATGCAGTTTCTAGGCATTCCTACCCATCGTCTGAGCCCTACCCAGACAACTATTTACGGGTTCAATGCCAACAGCTCCCGCCCGATGGGGAAGATCAAGCTCAAATGCCAGATCGGGAGCCTCAAGTCAGAAGTAACATGTTACGTCATTGACGCGGACACTTCCTACAACCTGTTGCTGGGACGACCATGGATTCACCGCAATTCCATCGTTCCCTCTACTCTCCACCAAGTCATGAAATACATTGACGAGAGTGGACAGGTCCGAACGTTGATTGCCGAAAGGCATCCGTTTAAAGGGGTTGAAAATTATTTCACGGACTCCCTCTTATATCAGGATCCGGAGGAGACTAATGAAACCCCACAACCAGAGGAGCCAGACTCTGGTAATGAAGCTGACATTGAGCCGGAGAAAGAAGAGTGCCTGTGGGAGTTGGAACCACCTGTAAAGAGCACTAATAAGCTCGATGTTGATACCACCGACGATGCAGGCGGTTGGTATATCAATGAAGATTTAGATTTCGCGTATTTCCCTGCGTGTGAGTCTGATTCAATACCGTCGGATACTAGTACCGACGTAGATGAGGATGTCTGGTCGGCAATGGATGCTTTGACATCATTGCATGTACCAATAAAATCATCCTTCGGGACGTACCAGGATAATGGAGACGCGCAAGAGTCTGTATTCATGGTTCCAGCCAGACGAAAAGGCCAAAGACCAATACTTTTTGGGCGAATCGCGTCTGAACCAATGCCCCACGAAGAATCGGAAGGTGAGGATGAATCCCCTCAGTTCGATCATTATGAACCGAAAACGCTCAAGATGATGAAGCGCATGGGGTATGATCTAACCAACAGGCCTGGGTTGAACTTCGGAAAAGGAAGAAGAACACTGCTTCGATCCTTTGTACCGAAAGGGAAAACCCCTGATTACTATCATCAGACGCGCCGGGGGTTGGGCTATATATCAACTCCAGTGCCATCAGCCTCTGATTCGGAGAGACTGTCAAGTCATGACTGCTCATCAGACACGTCGTCGTGGGAATCAGATGTCAGTGTCGGCAACATCTTCAAAGGGCTTTCAGTAAACATGGTTTCGACAAGCCATCTGGAGGATGAAGATGAAGAAATGATCCAATCTGATACAGACCCTTGGATCAAACATTTGAATGCTCTTTGGGATATCTGCTTTGAACAGCGCGAACCACCCACAGAAGACAAGGTTGTTCAAGTCAACCTAGGAGATGAAGCCAATCCTAAACCCATCTTCATAAGTGACGGCCTGTCACCTTCGGAGAAGAAGGATCTTATATCTCTTGTACAAGAGTATATAGACGTCTTCGCCTGGAATTACGAGGACATGCCTGGACTTGATCCTCAAGTGGCTATGCACCGCCTCAACATCAATCCGGATGTAAAACCTGTCAAACAACAGCAGCGACGGTTCCGTCCCGAAATAATGGAGGCAATCCAATCAGAAGTCAGGAAGCTTATTGACTCTGGCTTTATCAGGGAGGAAAGCATCCCGATTGGGTAGCCAACATCGTACCCGTTGCCAAGAAGAACGGGAAGATCCGGATCTGCATCGACTTTCGCGATCTAAACGAGGCCTGCCCCAAAGACGAATTCCCATTGCCAATCACGGATGTCATGATTGACAATACTTGTGGATTCGAGCGAATGTCCTTTATGGACGGATTCTCAGGATACAATCAAATCAAGATGTATCCCGATGACGAAAAGCACACCTCCTTCAGGACACCTCTAGGGGTATATTGCTACACCGTCATGCCCTTCGGTCTAAAGAATGCGGGGGCAACCTACCAAAGGGCCATGAATGCCATTTTCCATCAGCAGATACGCAAAACGGTGGAATGTTATGTCGACGACATCGCGGTGAAAAGTCGCCTTAAAGGAGATCACATAGCTGATCTGAAGGTGGTCTTCGACATCATGCGGGCTCATCAATTGAAGATGAACCCCACCAAGTCCTTCCTGGGGGTAGCCAGCGGCAAATTCCTAGGGTTTGTTGTGACTTCCACAGGAATCCATTTGGATCCAGAGAAAGTCATCGCTATCCAAGAGATGCAACCCCCCAGAAGCCTCAAGGAGCTCAGGGGATTACAAGGACGATTGGCGTACATCCGCAGGTTCATATCAAACCTTTCCGGGAGATGCCAACCCTTCGCCAAGCTGATGAAAAAGGGTGTTTCATTCATTTGGGACGACGCTTGTCAAAAAGCGTTTGAGGAGATCAAACACTACCTCACCCAACCACCAGTCCTTGCAGCTCCGGTATCCGGAAAGCCGTTCCTGTTGTACGTCCGATCAATGGATCATTCTTTGGGAGCTCTACTAGCTCAGAATGATGACCAAGGGCGAGAACAAGCAATCTACTACCTAAGTAGAACGATGATCGGAGCCGAACATCGGTACAACCCGATCGAGAAGGAATGTTTGGCACTGGTGTTCGCTATTCAGAAAATGCGACACTATCTGGTGGGCCAAACCATAAATGTCATATCCAAAGTCAACCCCCTGAGGTTACTCATGACAAAGCCTTCATCATTGAATGGCCGACTGGCGAAATGGGCTATATTGCTCTCTCAATATGAGATGCACTTCCTACCCCAAAAAGCCATTAAAGGACAAGCGGTGGCGGACTTCTTAGCCGAACACCCAGATCCGAGGGCAGCCAAACTCTACGAGGATCTCCCAGACGAGGTCGCCGAAGCCTGCCAAACCCAGACATTGTTCGAAGGACAAGTATGGCAACTTTTCTTCGATGGTGCATCAAGAACAAGCCCTAAGGGACACACAGTTGCGGGGGTAGGAGTAGTACTCGTCTCCCCACAAAATTATGTGATTCCCCGAGCTATCTCGTTAACCGAGCCCTGCTCCAACAATGTGGCGGAATACAACGCTCTTTTGATTGGGATGCAATTCGCCGATGAGATTGGCGTTAAAAATCTCGAGGCGTACGGTGACTCCAAACTCATCGTCAGCCAAGTTCGCGGAGAGTATGAGGTCAGGCATGAAGATCTAGTACCCTACTACAACGCGACAATCCACATGGCCGAGAGGTTTTCAAACTTCTACATCGACCATGTACCGCGCAAGCAAAATGCGCATGCAGATGCACTTGCATCCCTTGCTGCCTCCTTAGCTCTTCCAGCTGGAGCAATGGAGAAGGTATTCGTCTATAGCCACGACCTATACTGCCCAAAAAGTCCCCTCGGAGATTACCAGAGGTCAACAGGAGATCGTCGCAGTAAGGAAACACTTGAAGTGTCGGCCGATCCAGAGCTTAAAGACTGGCGATTCCCCTACATTGATTTTGTCTTGTACGGCATCTTGCCCGAAGACACCAGGGAGGCGGCTGCCATCCGAAGGAAAGCCTCCAAATTCTACTACAATGCGATTTCGCGAACATTATATCGTAGATCGCATGACGGGATCCTGCTCCGGTGCCTCTCATCAAAAGAAGCCCACGAAGTGTTGAAAGAAGCCCACGATGGTACGTGTAGAGCTCATCAACCTGGCCCGAAGCTGGCAAACCGACTCCAAAGATTGGGTTACTACTGGCCCAAGATGGTTGCCGATGCTGTTGCCTATGCCAAAAGATGTCACGCCTGTCAAATACATGGCGATTTCATCCATCAAGTACCAGGATACCTCCACTCTACGACCTCTACCTGGCCGTTCGAAATGTGGGGGATGGACGTGATTGGTCCTATCAGCCCACCATCATCAAAGGGACATCGGTTCATCCTAGCGATAACCGATTACTTCTCAAAGTGGGCCGAAGCTATCCCTTTGAAGGAGGTAAAATCATCCAACGTGATCAAGTTCGTGAAACATCACATTATTTACCGCTTCGGTGTGCCTCGGCGGATTGTCCATGACAATGGACCCCAGTTCATCAGCCAGGCTTTTCAGAGATTCTGCGCCAAGTTCAGAATCCAGAGTGTGTCATCAACGGCATACTATCCGCCCGCTAACGGCCTCGCAGAAGCTTTCAATAAGACTATTGGCAAGCTTCTCAAGAAATTCGTCTCGAAAAGTCAACGAGACTGGGACGATAAGTTGGGTGAATGCTTATGGGCCTACCGCACAACGTGCGAACCCCAACTAAAGCCACGCCATTTTCCTTGGTATACGGATGCGAAGCCGTCCTTCCATTGGAAATCCAAATTCCATCTCTTCGCGTCGCCTTGACAGCGGAGATGACAACAGAGGAGAAGCATCGACAGCGACTCCAAGAATTGGAAGCCTTGGACGACAAGCGTCTGCAGGCCCAACAACAAATCGAGCTTTATCAAGCTCGTATCACCAGAGCCTTCAACAAGAAAGTCAAATCGCGAACTTTCAAGAAAGGCGACCTCGTCTTAGCCGTCCGAAGACCCATGGTCATGACGCACAAGACGAAAGGAAAATTCCAACCCAAATGGGAAGGGCCGTTTGTAGTAGAGTCAGTCTACTCGAATGGATCGTATCGCCTCATAACCTCAAATGGCGATACACTCATGATGCCAATCAATGGCAAATTCCTGAAGAAATACTATCCCTAGATGGCATTCTTCCACCGATCAAGTTAAAAATACACCTCTGATCAAAACATCCAACGCCTCCGACGGCTAAGGATAGAGGAAAATGTTGGCTTTTAAGCCCAACATAAGTCCTCGACAACTTATCATGCTGAGGGAAATAGCATGGCTAGCCCAACCCAAACGGTAGTTGGTAAAGGCACCTCAAATCCGTTGATAGCTGAGGGTTTGCTAAAAATCCTGCCGATCAAGTTAAAAAATACACCTCTGATCAAAAACATCCAACGCCTCCGACGGCTAAGGATAGAGGAAAATGTTGGCTTTTAAGCCCAACATAAGTCCTCGACAACTTATCATGCTGAGGGGAATAGCATGGCTAGCCCAACCCAAACGGTAGTTGGTAAAGGCACCTCAAATCCGTTGATAGCTGAGGGTTTGCTAAAAATCCTAAGTGGACTTGGTTCCACTCTTCCCTCCAAAAATCCCTTACCAATTCTCATCCATAGAATGGTAGGACCACAAAATGCAATCATTACTATGTTAACACTATACCTCTAGTAATGAATACTCCTCGTCGAGTACAAACCTGCCTTGTTAACTCTGCATAGAGTAACAAACTCTCAAATTTGCCAAGTTAACACTATACCTCTGGCACTTCAAATTCTACTTGTCAATTCTCATCAATAGAATGACAGGTCCTCAAATTGCTCCTATCGCAAGCAAATTCTTGTCAAGTTAATATCACACCTCTGACAAACTACTGTTTAAGTTAACATTATACCTCTAAGCGGTACATCGAGTGTCTGTCAAGTTAATATCACACCTCTGACAGTTACCTTTCTTCAGACTTCCATATCGAAGCTGAAATGGACGATGCCAAGTTAACACTACACTTCTAGCATCCGAGTCATTGCTAAGTTCAACAATACACCTATGGCTATGACCTTTCCTCGACTTCCTTGTCCAAGCCGAGACGAACGATGCCAAGTTAACACTACACTTCTAGCATCCGAGTCATTGCTAAGTTCAACAATACACCTATGGCTATGACCTTTCCTCGACTTCTTTAAGCCGAGACGACCAATGCCAAGTTCAACACTACACCTCTAGCATTACTATCACTGTTAAGTTAAACATCACACCTATGACAGTGACACCCTCAGTTTTCCCAAATAAAACTGAGATGCTGATGAGTTAGGTTAATATCACACCTCTAACTCACGTCCTTGTCAAGTTAATATTACATTTCTGACAAGATTACTTCTAAACCGTTAAGTTAATATCACACCTCTAGCGGTAAAAATCTCACTAGATTCCCCACGAGTCTAGTTTCATTTGATATTCTCCCCAACCGAATATCAAATTCATTTTGGAGGCATTGTTGGTTAACATTACACCGATAAACAATGCTTCCATCAAAATCCCCAGCTGATCTTAAATCAAGTTAATCCCAAATCCTTGATAAAAGTTCACCTTCTCTGGGGGTACACACTCTACTTGTCACTTTCTTTTATAAAGTGGCGGGTCCACCAAAATCATTCTTTTGTTTCTAAAACAAAACATTCAAGACAACAGAAAGAGGCAAAAAGAAAAGTGTCACTTTTATTGATATTCAAGCATATGAAAGTGATACAAAACGCTCTCTTATACAATTAGATGAGTGTTACAATTAAGGAGTACAAAAAAGTCCCTCTCTCTCTCTCTCAGAGGCCGTACTCACTCCTTGAAACCGCATCTGATCCCAGGTGCATAATTGGAACCGATTGCGCCATGGCGATGACGCAAAAGTCGAAAGCGCCCTAGCTGATTAAGCTAAGAGCAATGGTGTTCTTGAGGTCCGGGGGCAACAGAAGGTCCTGCAACCCTTCGTTCAGGCGCGTCTCTTTCCCTAGCAGACCATCCAACGAACATGGAGTCACTCCTGGGGTGAGAGAGGAAGTTTAGGAGTCATCACAAAGGATGCTACCCTCCACTAGGTCCAGCGGCAGCAGAAAGTCCTGCATTCATCACCATCCCTTTCCCCAGCAGGCCATCCAACGGAATGTCCTTGATGTCACTTCTGGAGTAGGGAGAGGAAGAGGATCTTTCCGCCACCGTAACCGCCGGAACCTCCTCGCCGTCACACTTGACCTGACCATCTCTTGCCATCAGGCAAGAGTGGTGCAGGAGATCTGAAGAGACCTTGGCGAGATGTGGGTCCTCGTCAGAGATATAATTTGGCGAGATGTGGGTCCTCGTCAGAGATATAATTTAATCTCTCACAAACGACGAGGACCATAATTTAATCTCTCACAAACGAACGTGGAGCAAGTTCGCCAGCCGGTATATTCTTTCTGGGGCCCTGCGAACCTGAAAAAGGACGAGCAAGCCTACCTGCAAAGAATAAGCAAGAGTCAGAAAATCTGGAACTCAGTACATTTTTATAAAGGAAACTGAGTATCAGAACGCGGCAGCCATTCAAGACTTCAGACGCGAGAATGACCCGCGCAGTCAAACAGACGCGAGTCAAACTGCGCCACGCATAGGATTCAAACGCGGTCTCAGTTTGTACCCGCGCCTAATGCATCAGACGCAAAGAATTTCAGAACGCCGAAAATTGCCATCTCTCTGTTGAGTGAACAAGAGTTGCAAGATTCAGGTCGAAAACACGCCAAGGCAATGAAACGCGATGGGCAAAGCCAGCGTCAAGCGCCCGCGTTCAGAGAAGTCAAGTCACTGGCACAAATTTCAGAGAAGGAATGCACCGGGGGACTTCATTCAGATGGTTGGGCCAAAGTTCAGGCTATACACATCATCGGGGGACATACCAGCAGAGACCTCTGGCCAGAGTTGGCCTCTCTGCACCCAAACGCAGGCGTCCAAGATGATCCGAGAGGGGGTTCTTCTTGAAGAGACCAAACCGAAGCGTGAGAGCTCTGGGTCATCTTCATCCTTGGAATTACATTCATCCATGGAGACGGAATCCCTATCAAGAAACTCTTTTCTGAAGAAGGTGGGACTTCTCAGAGCAATCCAAAGAGAAATAATCCAAGCTTGGATTATAGAAGGGGAGCGCACCCTATTTATAGGCAGGCCCTAATAACTGCCATTAATGAGGCGTTAATTGGAACCGTCACGCACGATTGTCAAAGCCCAGTGAAGGATTGACGCGTGGAACGCCGCTTTGGGAACCGTCGCAAGCGCCGGTTTTCAACCGCCCGCATCGGTTTTGCATTTAAGGGCAGTAACTCCTGAGTCCAATGAGAAGTTGACACGTGGAGCAGTTCATTTAATGAACCGGGAGATCCGCGCGCCAAAAGGCGAAATCTCGCCGTTTCCCCAGGCCAGCTGGCGGCGTAATCATGACATGGCACAGGTGCGCGCCCCAAAGTACGCGGCTCTTCGGTGGACATGCCCCGTCAGCATCATCATCGCGTCTGCATTTCAAGAGATGCGTCTCTCCAAAGTCCGCGTCCCCTCAAACGGGCCAAACATCGCGGAAGTCGCGTCTTTAAAGCAGTCTCTGCTTTTTCAAAAAGGAACCTGCGTCCAGTCTCCTGCTTCTGCAAGTCAGTTCAACAGTACACTGACGCAAATAGACAACCAACCACTCCCGGCCAAAAGCGCACCCGTGACAGACTAAAAGCAATCGGGGAGGTCTAGACTGTGTATCTAGATACTCAACACGATCAACTCTGACGGCTTCAAAGAGTTCAACAGTACACTCACGAAGACCAATTCCAGATAAGATCAAGCCCGAAGCATCAACAGTCCAGTCATAGAAGCGAACACGGCTAAGATCCAAAGTATTCCGAAATCCGTCCCATTCAACTGCGGAATATCAGAAACTTTGGAGGGGGTTCTGTAGGCTGTCTAAAAATGACTAACAAACAAGCCATTAAGGAAGCAGTCTCAAGCTCTAGACGCGAGGAATCGAGGCCCGCGTCTCAGCATTAAGACGCGTTGGCTCTACACCCGCGTCTCAACGTCCAGACGCGTCGGCCCAAAGCCCGCGTCTCGGCATCAAGGCGCGTCGGCCCGACGCCCGCGCCTCAGCGTCCAGACGTGAAGGCCCGAAGCTCGCGTCTCAGCATTAAGGCGCGTTGGCTCGACGCCCGCGTCTCAAACTTTAAGGCGCGTTTGGCCCAACGCCCGCGTCTCAGTTGCAACTGCCCTGATTGCGGGGCCAGTCACCGCGCATGTAGCGGGTAGTGGCCCCTCATTCGGGAGCGTTTTCAGGAGGCACCTTCACCCCCTGAGACCCCTATAAATAGCCTTGTTTGCTATGAGAAAAGGGAGAGCTTTTGGAGAGATCGAAGCTTTGGAGAAGTCGAGAATTAAGAAGGTCAAGACATCATCAAGATCGATCAAATCCAAGCAAGAGGATCATCAAGAGGGAAGCACAACTTCAGCAACAGACAGAGGGAGGAGACTCTTCAGCGAGCTTACTGAGTACTAGCCGCTCTTCGCCTACCTCCTCTTTGAGAGTTTTGGTAGACGGAGCTGAGTTACTCTTTCTACCGACCGAAGAGAAGACCCCCCGACGGTCCAGGACGGTCATCTGGTCAACGGAGAACAAGATTCACTCTCCACCGCCACACGAAGAACCCAGCATTAAACAAAGGGGGGATTCAAGCTTCAACATCCTCCCTCCCTTGTAACTGGAAGGAAAAGTCTTGTTGTAATCTTTTCATCTGATTCAAAGAAATCTTTACAACAATTCCCTCTTTCTTTTTCCGGCCCAAACATCCTGTCTTCAGGAGATGGGGACCGGACCCTCGCCAAGATCTCTTTGGATTCAATGCACCAGTCATGCTTCTTGGCATGGCATGGTCAGAGTGAGGATGGCGGCGGGGGTAGCGGTGGATATAGTGGTGGGTAGCATCCCCTGTGAGGTCTCAAAACCTCCTCTCTTACCCCAGAAGTGACATCGAGGAAAACTCCATGCCTACTGACTGACCTTCTGGTGGAAGAGATGTTCATCAACGAAGGATCATACCCCCACTTCGGATGGTCAGGTGGAATCAGAAGACTCTGCTGCCTTTCGACCTCAAGAAACACCATTGTTCTCGATCAACCAGGGACTTCTTCGATATTTACATCATGCATCGTGGTGCAACCAGCTTCTGATCGTTGCCACAATGTCCGATCCTATTTTGGTGCCCTTCCAAACATCCTGTATTTGGAATTGTATGCAGCTTTGAGGAGTGAGTGCAACCTCTGCGAGAGAGAGAGGGACTTCTTTGTGTACTCCTTAACTGTAACACTCAATCTCATTGTATAAGAGAGCGTTTTGTATCACTTTCATATGCCTGGATATAAATAAAAGTGACACTTTTCTTTTTGTCTCTTCTATTGTCTTGGACTCTCTCGTTTCTTTTTAGTCAGACGCATAGAAGCAAAGAATCTTTGGCTTGTCAAAACTATGATGAAAATTTTAACAAGTCAAATTTTGTGGAGAAAAGATCCTATTTCAGGAACCCCACAATGCTGTCAGAGATGTGATATTAACTTGACAGAAATAAGATAATTTTGGTGGGCCTGCCACTTTATAAAAAGAAAGTGACAGGTCGAATTGGTACCCCAGGGAAGATGAGCTTTTATCAAAGGTTTAAGCTCAACTGGAGAGTTGATGAAAACACTGTTAACGGTGTAATGTTAACCTAACAATATTTTTTTTAAGTAGACTTGTTGTTCTGTTAAGGAGAACAACAAGTGAGACTGGGCTCGCGGGGAGTCTAGGAAAGTCTCTGCCGTTAGAGGTGTGATATTAACTTAACGGGTTGAATGTAGTCTTGTCAGGAGTGTAATGTTAACTTGACAAGAATGTAAGTCAGAGGTGTGATATTAACTTGACTCAAAAGCTTTTCAGTTTTATTTGGGAAAACTAAAAGTGTCACTGTCATATGTGTAATGTTTAACTTGACAATGAGGGTAATGCTAGAGGTGTAATTTTGAACTTAGCATTAGTCATCTCAACTTCAGCGAGGAAGTCCGAGGAAAAGTCATGGCTGTAAGTGTATTGTTGAACTTGGCGATGACCTGGATGCTAGAGGTATAGTGTTAAACCTAGCATCGTTCATTTCAGCTTCGATATGGAAGTCTGAAGGAAGGTGACTGTCAGAGGTGTGATGTTAACTTGACAGAAACTCGATGTACTGTTTAGAAGTATAATGTTAACTTAACAGTAATTTGTCAGAGGTGTGGTATTAACTTGACAGAAATTGATTTGTGATATGAGCAATTTGAGGACCTGTCATTCTATTGATGAGAATTGCCAAGTGAAAAATGTCAGAGGTATAGTGTTAACTTGACAAATTTGGATTTGCGATATGAGCAATTTTAAAGACTTGCCATTCTATTGATGAGAATTGGCAAGTGAAGTTTGAAAATGTCAGAGGTATAGTGTTAACTTAACAAATTTAGATTTACGATATGAGCAATTTTAAAGACTTGCCATTCTATTGATGAGAATTGGCAAGTGAAGTTTGAAGTGCCAGAGGTATAGTGTTAACTTGGCAATGACTGTATTTCGTAGACCTACCATTCTGTAGATGAGAATTGGTAAGGGATTTTGGAGGATAGAGTGGAGTCAAGTCCACTTAGGATTTTTAGCAAACCCTCAGCTATCAACGGATTTGAGGTGCCTTTACCAACTACCGTTTGAGTTGGGCTAGCCATGCTATTCCCCTCAGCATGATAAGTTGTCGAAGATTTATGTTGGGCTTAGAAGCCAACATTTTCCTCTATCCTTAGCCGTTGGAGGCGTCGGATCAAACGGGAACATGTCCCTTAGGATTTTTAGCAAATCCTCAGCTGTCAACGGGTTTGATATGCCTCTACCAACTACCGTTTGAGTTGGGCTAGCCATGCTATTTCCCTCAGCATGATGAGTTGTCGAAGGCTTATGTTGAGCTTAAAAGCCAACATTTTCCTCTATCCTTAGCCGTCGGAGGCGTCAGATGTTAATGAAGAAGCTCTTCTTGTTTTGATCAGAGGTGTACTTTTAACTTGATCGGAGGAGGAGTACTATTAAGGATGGTACTTTTTTAAGAATCTGCCATTGATCGGCATCATGAGTGTATCGCCATTTGAAGTTATGAGGCGATACGATCCATTTGAGTAGACTGACTCTACTACAAATGGTCCTTCCCATTTGGGCTGGAATTTTTCTTTTGTCTTGTGCGTCATCACCACGGGTCTTCTGACGGCTAAGACAAGGTCGCCTTTCTTGAAAGTTCGCACTTTAACTTTCTTGTTGAAGGCTCTGGTAATTCGAGCTTGGTAAAGCTCGATTTGTTATTGGGCCTGCAGACGTTTGTCATCTAAGGCTTCCAATTCTTAGAGTCGCTGTCGATGCTTCTCCTCATTCGTCATCTCTGCTGTCAGGGCGACGCGTAGAGATAGAATTTGGATTTCCAGTGGAAGCACGGCTTTACACCCGTATACCAAAGAAAATGGTGTAGCTTTGGTTGGGGTTCGGACAGTTGTGCGATAAGCCCATAAGCATTCACCCAGCTTGTCATCCCAGTCACGTTGACTTTTCGAGACGAATTTCTTGAGAAGCTTGCCAATGGTCTTGTTGAAAGCTTCTGCGAGACCATTAGTGGCGGGGTAGTATGCTGTTGAGGACACACTCTGGATTCTGAACTTGGCGCAGAATCTGTGGAAAGCCTGGCTAATGAACTGGGGTCCGTTGTCGTGGACAATTTGCCGAGGTACCCCAAAACGGTAAATGACGTGATGTTTCACGAATTTGATCACATCAGATGACTTCACCTCCTTCAAAGGAACGGCCTCAGCCCATTTGGAGAAGTAATCGGTTATTGCCAAAATAAATCGATGTCCTTTTGATGATGGAGGGCTGATAGGGCCAACCACATTCATCCCCCACATTTCAAATGACCAAGTAGAAGCCGTGGAGTGAAGGTAGCCTGGTGCTTGATGGATGAAATCGCCATGTACTTGGCAGGCGTGACATCTTTTGGCATAGGTGATGGCGTCAACGATCATCTTGGGCCAATAATATCCCAACCTTTGGAGTCGGTATGCAAGTTTTGGGCCAGGTTGATGGGCTCCACACATGCCGTCATGGGCTTCTTTCAATACCTCCTGTGCCTCCTTTTGTGAAAGGCAGCGAAGCAAGATCCCGTCATGCGATCGACGATACAGTGTTCGTATAATCGCATTATAGTAGAATTTAGGGGCTTTCCTTCGAATGGCAGCCGCTTCCTTGGTGTCCTCAGGCAAGATGCCATACAGGACATAATCGATGTAAGGGAATAGCCAGTCTCTGGGCTTTAGGCCGGCCGACGATTCCAGCGCTTCTTTATTTTGAGAATCTCCTGTTGGCTCCTGGTAATCCTCAGGAGCAATTCTCGGGCAATACAGATCGTGGCTGTAGACAAATACCTTCTCTGCTGCTCCAGCTGGAAGAGCTAAAGAGGCAGCGAGGGATGCCAGTGCATCTGCATGCGCATTTTGCCTGCGCGGTACATGGTCGATGTAGAAGTTTGTGAACTTCCCAGCCATGTGGACGGTTGCATTGTAATAGGGTACTAGGTCTTCATGTCTGACTTCGTACTCCCCGCGAATCTGGCTAACGATGAGTTTGGAGTCACCATATGCCTCGAGATTTCTAACACCAATCTCATCGGTGAGTTGCATCCCAATCAAAAGAGCATTGTACTCCGCCACATTGTTGGAACACGGCTCAGTTAATGAGACAGCTCGAGGAATCACATAGTTCTGTGGGGAGACGAGTACCACTCCTACTCCTGCCACTATGTGTCCTTTTGGGCTTGTTCTTGATGCACCATCAAAGAAAAGTTACCACACCTGCCTTTCAAAGGATGTCTGGGTCTGGCAGGCTTCAGCGACCTCATCTGGGAGATCGTCGTAGAGTTTGGTTGCCCTCGGATCTGGATGCTCAGCCAGGAAATCCGCCACCGCTTGTCCTTTAATGACTTTCTGTGGTAAAAAGTGCATCTCATATTGAGATAACAATATGGCCCATTTTGCCAGTCGGCCATTTAGCGATGAAGGCTTTGTCATGAGTAACCTCAAGGGGTTGACTTTGGATATGACATTTATGGTTTGGCCTGCCAGATAGTGTCGCATTTTCTGAATGGCGAACACCAGTGCCAAACATTCCTTCTCGATCGGGTTGTACCGATGTTCGGCTCCGATCATTATTCTACTCAGATAGTAGATCGCTTGCTCTCGTCTTTGATCATCATTCTGGGCTAGTAGAGCTCCCAAAGAATGATCCATTGCTCGGACGTATACCAGGAAAGGTTTTCCGGATATCGGGGCTGCAAGGAATGGTGGTTGCGTGAGGTATTGCTTGATTTCCTCACATGCTTGTTGGCAAGCGTCGTCCCAAATGAACGAAACACCCTTCTTCATCAGTTTAGCGAAGGGTTGGAATCTTCTGGAGAGATTTGAGATAAATCTGCGGATGTACGCCAATCGTCCTTGCAATCCCCTGAGTTCCTTGAGATTCCTCGGAGGTTGCATCTCCTGGATAGCGCGAATCTTTTTCGGATCTAAATGAATTCCTGTGGTAGTCACTACAAACCCTAGGAACTTGCCGCTGGCCACCCCCAGGAAGGATTTGGTAGGGTTCATCTTCAATTGATGAGCCCGCATGATACCAAAGACAACCTTTAGATCAGTGATATGATCACCTTTAGCGCAGCTTTTTACCGCAATGTCATCAACATAGCATTCCACTGTTTTGCGCATTTGCTAATGGAAAATAGCATTCATGGCCCTTTGATATATTGTCCCTGCATTCTTCAATCCGAAGGGCATAACGGTGTAGCAGTAGACCCCTAGTGGTGTTCTGAAGGAGGTGTGCTTTTCGTCATCAGGATACATTTTGATTTGATTATATCCTGAGAATCCGTCCATGAAGGACATTCGTTCGAATCCACATGTATTGTAAATCATGACATCTATGATTGGTAGTGGGAATTCGTCCTTGGGACAGGCCTCGTTCAGATTACGAAAATCGATGCAGATTCAGATCTTTCCGTTCTTCTTGACAACGGGGACGATGTTGGCTACCCAGTCGGGATGTTGTTCTTCCCTGATGAAACCATAATCTATAAGCTTTCTGACTTCTGATTGAATCGCCTCCATTATCTCTGGGCGGAATCGTCGCTGTTGTTGTTTGATAGGCTTTACGTCCGAATTGATGTTGAGGCGGTGCATAGCCACTTGGGGATCAAGTTCGGGCATGTCTTCGTAATTCCAGGTGAAGACGTCTATATACTCTTATACAAGAGATATTAGATCCCTTTTATCCGAAGGTGACAGGCCGTCACTTATGAAGATGGGCTTAGGATTAGCCTCATCCCCCAGATTGATCTGAACAATCTTGTCTTCTGTGGGTGACTCTCGCTGTTCAAAGCGGGTATCCCAGAGAGTATTTAAATGTTTGATCCAAGGATCCGTATCGGACTGAATCATTTCTTCATCTCCGTCTTCCAGGTGGCTTGTTGAAACCATATTCACTGAAAGTTCTCTGAAGATGTTGCCGACACTAGCATCTGACTCCCACGAGGACGTGCCCGATGAGTAATCATAGCCCAATGTCTCTTCAGAGTCAGAGGCTGATGGGATCAGAGTTGACACGTAGCCCAACCCCCTGCGAGTCTGATGATAATAATCAGGTGTTTTCCCTTTCGGCACAAAGGATCGAAGTAGCGTTCTCCTTCCTTTACCGAAGTTCAACCCGAGTCTGCTGGTTAGGTCATACCCCATATTTTTCATCATTCTGAGTGCCTTTGGCTCATAATGACCGAACTGAGGGGATTCCTGCTTGCTTTCTGATTCTTCATGAGTCATTGGTTCGGATTCAATTCGTCCGAAAAGAATTGGTCTTTGGCCTTTCCTTCTCGCTGGAACCATGAATATTGATTGTTGCGCATCGCCGACATTTCGACATGTTCCGAAGGACGATTTCACCGGTACATGCAATGATGTCAAAGCATCCATTGCTGATCAGAGATCGTCATCCACGTCGGTGCTAGTGTCTGATGGCATTGAATCAGAAACAAACATAGAAAAATATGCCAGATCTAAATCTTCATTAATATACCATCCGCCTGCATCATCAGCGGTGGTATTATCAACATCGGGCTTATTAATGCCCGTTACAGGTGGATCTAACTCCCACACTCACTCATCTTCTTCGAGCTCGGTGTCGGCTTCGTTGCCAGAGTCGGGCTCCTCTGGTTGCGGGATTTCATCTGTTTCTACAGATTCCTGGTACAGGAGGGAATCTGTGAAATAATTCTCGACTCCCTTGAACGGATGCCTTTCGGCAATCAACGTTCGTACCTTTCCACTCCCGTCAATGTATTTCATGACCTGGTGGAGGGTAGAGGGAACGATAGAATTGCGATGAATCCAAGGTCTTCCCAGCAGTAGATTGTAGGAAGTGTCAGCGTCGATGACGTAGCATGTCACTTCCGACTTCAGATCTCCGATCTGGCATTTGAGCTTGACCTTCCCCATTGGACGGGTACTATTGGCATTGAACCCATAAATGGTCGTCTGGGTAGGGCTCAAACGGTGAGTAGGAATCCCGAGATGTTGCATGACCCTGCGAGGCATAATTTTCAATGCAGACCCGGGATCTACCTGAATGCGGTTCACCTCAGATAATCCAATATACCCTGCGAAGTAAAGGGGTCGATCATGCTTCCCTTTGACTTGCATATCATCTGCCGTGAAGGTGATGCAGGGAATATTTTGGGAGGAGTGGAGGCAATCCTCTACATCTTCCTCCTTTGGTAGTTGGGTCATGAAGACCTCAGCATTAGCCAGAGCTTCTTGTAGAGCTTCTCTGGTCGACTTTGATAACCTGAGAAGCTCATAAAGCGTAATCCGCGCCGGGATGTTGGCTAATTGAGCCAGGACATCAAAGCGGTAAGGTGCTGTGGATCCTTCCGCTATGTCTTTTGAAAGAACTCGAGAAAATCGAAGTTCTTTCTGTTTCTCCCCGGGTTACTTCGTGGAGGGCTTGGCTGGCTCTGCAGTGGGTCTTGGAGGAGTTACCGCCACTTCGCCATACTTTTTCAAATATGGCTGCCCCGAACGGGTTTCTGCCACCAGCCGACTGGGTTCTGCGGCCAGAACTATTGTCTCTTCTCCTGAGTCGGTTAGCGAGGGAATATCAGTTTTCGCTTCTCGAGGAGAGGCACACACCACGTTGCAGGATGAAGCCTTTGCTTTGCCTTTGGACTTCCTGCTGGTTACAGTAGTCCATTGCTGGCCATCAATAAAGTCGGGATGAACCCACATGACTTCTCCTTGAGGTGTGGGAACAGGTACCAGGCCCTTTCTTGCTGCTGGTGAGGGTCTGTGTTGACCATCCTCAGCTCTCCTCTTGGGATAGGGACTACTCCAGAGGGTGTTGGAGGTTGCCTTCCAAACTGGAGGAATGACGTCATATTGCCGCGACCTTCTTCTGCTCTGGGCGGAGTTTTAATACCTCCGCGTCAATCAGGGCCTGAAGGATGTCCTTGAAGACATAACAGCTCTTGGTGGGGTGTCCCAACATCCTGTGATACATGCAGTAGTTGGGATTATCGGTTTTACCGACTTCCTTGGGCGCCTAGCTTCAGGAAGCTTCAGTCGATTGCTCTTGTTGAGTAATTTGAAGAGCGAGTCGACATGTTCATCCTTGAAAGAATACTGCTTGTTGGCCCGTGGTTGGCTTGAAGAGCTACTTCCCTTGACCGGTTGAGGTTTGACAGGGGACTTGGTCTCTGCTGCCAAGTTATCCTTCCTTCTTGTTTGGATGGATGTGTCTGGCGGCGCCTTGATGACCTCTCAGGTCTGGGTTTGCCTTCTTCCGCTCTGACGCGGGCGACAATCTCCTCAGCCTGTTCACCTTGTTAGACCAATTGCTTCCAGGTGCGGCTTTCAGTAACTCCTATTTGAGCAAGGAGCGAGGTTTGGAGATTGTGGCGGCATGTTTCCACCAGGGTAACCTAGGTCATACCGCTCGGACATCGGAGTGTCACGTTCCGAAATCTTTCCACGAAAGATTTGACAGACTCTCCCTTTCGCTGTTTAGTAGCCAAAAGGGTGAGCATTGTGACTTCCGAGTCATCTTCGAAGAAGCGCGTTAAGAAAAGCTTCTCCAAATCACCCCAGTTCTTGATAAAGCCTTCTGGGAGCTTCATGAACCATTCAAAGGCGAGCCCTTTCAGGGTGCCAATGAATAAGCGTGCCAGGATAGCATCGTTTTCTACCACATTTCCTGTTTGAGATTTAAAGTAGTAGATATGCTGGTTAGGTGAACCTTTCCCATCAAATGCTTGGAGGGTTGGAGCCTTGAACTTGGGTGGGTACGGAACCAGGTCCCACTCGGCTGGATATGGTCGGACCACTCCTACTTCTTGGAGGCCTTTCCGGTTGGTAAGGGCTTCAAGGCGTTGCTCCAACTGATTCATTCTTTTAGAATGAACCTTTCCCTGGTCTTGGTCGTTCTTTTCCTGCGACCAGAATTTAGATGAACCAGAGGTGGGTTGCTCTTTCTTTTCGGAGTGTTCGAAAGATGAGCTTTCTCCCTCTTTTCGCTTGCCTTTAGATGTCTTAGAGGAGGCTCTGTTGGTTGACTTCCTCTTATCTTCGAGCAACTGTGCGAGCATTTGCTTGAGGGAGTCGATAGATTCTTGCTGAGCACGAATCATCTCGAGTTGTTCCTTCTGGACCTGGGCTTGCAGCTCCAAGCGCTTAGCGGTCTCCTCAGGAGTGCTTGTCATGTATGTGAAAGCCTCTTTCTCTATAGAAGAGTTTGAAGCCTGCGACTCTGCATTGGCAGAGTGCGAGTCATTAATCTCAATGCCTCGGGCTAGGGCATTGTAGTTGATCGGGGGAATGGCCCCGGTCCGGGTGCGAGTGTGTCGGTACACTCCTTTCGGTTCAGAGTCAGACTCGTCGGAGCTGACTACAGGCTATTTTCCCCTGCTCCTGCTTGTCATATTTGCAGTGAGCTCTGGATACTCAGTGTCAGAGAAGATCCTCCGCCTGTGAGAGCGTCTTCTTTTGGCTGATGGGGGAATCATGGTCAGCTGTCTAACTAAAGACTGCTGGTTCACGCCTGAACCGCAACGGCACTCAGAGAACATAGAGATGAGCCGTTGGCAGCAACATGATGAAGTGATTTGATTAGCACTTTTTTTCTTTGTCAAGTAATCCCTTAGATCCATGGGAAGAGGATCGAAGAGATTAGCCTCACAACTTCGAGGGCGGAAGGCATCCTTGCGCTGTACCGCTTGGACGCAGGATTCAGAGACGCGGTTCTCGCGTCGCAGCTTTAGGACACGTGTCTGGCATCTCTGCTGAGAAGAGACGCAGCTGTCGCGTTGCTGCTTGGTGCGTCGGGGCAGGGACGCTTGAGAGAGTGGGCTGCTGGGCCCTGCGCC
Organism: Agave tequilana; assembly: GCA_038442645.1. Lineage (NCBI taxonomy): Eukaryota > Viridiplantae > Streptophyta > Magnoliopsida > Asparagales > Asparagaceae > Agave > Agave tequilana. Next base: position 62,588 of record JAVJIF010010027.1, read on the forward strand.
TAAGGGGGCGTGCCTCTTGTACTTGACGAGGCGCGTAAACTTTGCCTTGGCGTCTGGTGAGTAGGGCTTCAGAGGAACTAATTGGGGAGTCTCGCGTTTGGGCTGCCAAACGCGGACTTCGCGTGCTGGATGCGGCGCAGCCAAGACGCCAGTTTGAACCTTGCGTCCTGCCTCAGTTGGACGATCAGAAGTTCCAACTTGCAGCTGACGCGCATGCCTCCTCTGTCGGCATTCAGCGTTTCGGTTGCGTCGTGGAGGTGGAGAGAAACCAACGACGACCTGGTGCTGAGGAAGAGGGTGAACTAGCTGGACACCAGAGGGCTTGACCACGCGGGTCTCCTGAGAGACGTTGGCGCGTGTCTCGTATGGCGCGGTTGGCCGCGACACCCTTTTCAGTAGCTGCGCATGAGGTCACGCGGGTCTCCTGAGACACGTTGGCGCGTATGTCACGCTTGGCGCGGTTGGCCGCGATACCGTTCACAGCAGCCGCGCCTGAGAGAGTCTCAGAGCGGGTTTCGGGGCAAGTCCCCGTAGAGACCCTGCGGCAGACGCGGGTCTTTGGCTCTTGGAGCCGGAAGAGAGAAACTCTTCATACTTTACCTGGTCGAACTCGACGACAAGCGATTCGACCATCTCCCCTTATAGAGGACGTCACCTTGCGCCACGATTTGTTCGTCAGTAACAAATGTAGTCCCTAGCGGAGTCGCCATCTCTTGTATGCGTCAGAAAAGGAGGATTCGATTGCAAAATTCTTTTGATTGGATAGAAGATTACAATAGATCAGTCTTCCGATTACAAGGGAGGGATGATGTTGAGTCTTGAATCCTCCCTTTGTTTAAGGCTGGGTTCTTCAAGTGGCGGTGGAGAGTGAATCTTGTTCTCCGTTGACCGGGTGAACGTTGAGATCTTCCGGGGCTCTTCTCTTCGGTGGTTGACGGAGTAACACAGCTCTGTCGACCAAAACTCTCAAAGAGATTGTTGGCAAAGGCTAACTTGAACACAACAAGTTCTCTGAAGGGTTGAACTCTCTCTTTTTTCTCTTAGAGCTCTTTTCTCAAAAAAATAATCCGACCCCTTCTTCATAGCGACGGGGCTATTTATTGGGGTTTCAGGGGCGTATGTGCCTCCTAAAAACACTCCATAATGGGGGCTAACTTTTCCCGTTATGTGGGCCGTGATTGGCCCCGAAACCAGGACGGTTACAACTGAGACGCGGGTGTCAACCCACGCGCCTTGGAGCTGCTGAGACGCGGATTTCGACCCTCGCGTCTTGGTGCTGCTGAGACGCGGCTGTTGAGCCTCGCGCCTTGATGCTGCTGAGACGCGGGTTTCGACCCTCGCGCCCTGGTGCTGCTGAGACGCGGCTGTTGAGCCTCGCGCCTTAATGCTGCTGAGACGCGGGTTTCGACCTACGCGCCTTGGTGCTGCTGAGACGCGGCTAGAATTAGCTTTGCGTCTAGAACTTGAATTCTGCTTTTCAATGGCTTGTCTTTTAGTGATTTTTAGACAGCCTACACTAGTGTGCCTTCTGCAGAGAATTAGGGCACTGGAAAGTGGACTGTCCAAAGGCTAAAGGGAAGAAGAAGGAGTTTAGATAGGCAAATCTTGCAAAGGTGGTCCGTACTCAGAGCAGTACTTCACAGGCAGATGGATCAGACTCGGACTCGTCGGTTTTCTCATTCTCAGTCACTACTCCCATCGTTGGCTACTCAGGAGAAATTGAGTGGATTTTGATACTGGTGCTACATACCATGTGTGCCCTAATCGGGATTGATTTTCTAGCTTTGAGAAGCTGGAGGGTGTTCAGTCGTTATGGGCGATGATCATCCATGTATCATGGAGGGTATAGGTACAATCCAAAACAAGATGCTTGATGGGATGGTAAGGGAACTGAAGGAAGTGAGGTATGTATCTCAATTGAAGAGAAACCTAATCTCTGTTGGAGCTTTGGAGTCATTGGGCCTTGTGGTGTCAATTAGGGAAGGAGTCCTTAAGATGACCAAAGGCTCGATGGTGGTATTGAAGGCCGATCGCAGGAACAATCTTTACTACTTGAATGGTAGTACTGTTACAGGACAAGTGGCGGCTTCTACCGGTTCAGATGAAGACTCAACCAGGATGTGGCATATGAGGCTGGGACACGCAGGAAAAAAGTCTTTCAAACTCTTACAAGACAAGGAGTACTGAAGGGTGCCGGAACCTGCAAGCTGGAATTTTGTGAACACTGTATCATCGGGAAGATGACCAAGGTGAAATTCGGCACAGCAACACATTGCACCAAGGGGATTCTGGACTATGTTCACACTGACGTTTGGGGACCTACTAAGACTGCATCAATTGGAGGTAACCATTACTTTGTGTCATTATTGATGACTATTCTAGGCGTTGCTGGGTATATACCATGAGACACAAAGGGAAAGTCCTAGAACTGTTTGTGAAGTGAAAGAAGAACTTGGAAACAAGTACAGGAAGAAAAATGAAGGTCCTCCATTCAGATAATGGAGGAGAATACAAGTCTGATCCTTTCCTTCAGCTATGTCTTGATGAGGGCAGCTTCGCGGCTGCAAACATCATGTGTACCCTGAGGTACTGCATCAGTAGCTTCGCTCATAAGAACGAGGCTGGAGCGAGGAGTTACTGCTCCTGAATTAGGCGAAGGCATGATCGCCGTTGTGACTTCGCGGCTAGCAGTCTTGTTGAAACAGGGAGGCATCTTTCCTTTTTGAGAGAGACGAACTTGTGGCGTAGTTAAGCTTGAGGCTTCATACAGAGCCTTCTGCTTTGGTCTCTACATCTACGTTGAAAGAGGAGACTTAGGTTCGCAGGGAACCTGACTAGCCACACGCGAGGCTGGGAGGTGTTGGCAGGATTCTGCTTCCGATTTCTGCTCCGAAACCTTGGTCATGGAGAGCTTTCTATGCTTTCGTGCATGGAGCATTGGACCACCTCCAGAGAGGAGTTCTTTGAATTTTCCTTGGTCGAAGTCAACGACTAGGTTTTTGAAGGTGACAGGCTGAAGATTCTGACCCTTGCATTGCGGTCCTGCTTTCTTATTGCGCCAGAAGACCGTGGTAGGCTCGCAGAGAGCCTAATCTGTCTCCGCAGAGACTTGCTTTGAAGACTTCGCCAGAGGGACTCTGGCCACACCGGCTTCCTTGAATTCAGAGATAGACCCGAAGGTCTATTCGTCGCATTGCGACACTTGATTCTCAACAGTGGAGAAATCGTTCCCTAGCGGAGTCGCCATCTTGTTTTCCATTGATTTTGCAAAGGGGAAAACTTACAAAAAAGGATCGAGGAGCTAAATTACAAGTAACATAAAAGATTACAAGTAGATCTCCTCTGAGATTCTGGAGAAGTGTGCTGATAGGAGTCTGGTCAGCGCGCGACCACTTTGTCCTTTGACGATGCGATCGATGGGATTCCCTTCTCGCCTGGTTCGGGGAATCGGAGAACAGAAGGTTGGTAGAACTCTTGTTACTTCTCAAACTGCCTCCACTTGGGATTCCTTCTCGCCTGGTTCCGAAGATTCCTTGAAAGGAAGGAAGGTATTAGGGTATCGACACCCTGATTAGAGGAGCAGTTCTCTGAATTCTCTGAATTCTTGGAAGCAAGAGAATAGATCTCTGTTTAGTCGTCTCTCTTTGCCTATGCGCGTATCTTATGCGCGTGTTTTGCGCCTTCCCTCTTCCTGTGCCTCTGGTGGGCTATTTATAGGGAGAGCAGGGGTAAATTGTCCCTTGAAAATCTGAAAACAGATTAAATCAATCTGTTTAAATCTGAAAGTAGCCTTACTGTGAGGCTAGCATCAGCTTCTGCGAAGTTAGGAATAGCAGGTAGCGTCGATCTCCTGATCTGTTTTGATTCTTTCCAAATAATCCCCCTGATCTTCTTATTTGTTTTAGGAGAGTCAAGAGATTATGGTAAACAACTACCAAATCTGATCTCAGATTTGATCTTGATTAGATTTGATCTTGATCTTGAATTGATTTGATCTCATCTGGAGATTTAATTGGTCAAAGGTTGACTATCAAAGACGCGCAGCAGAGTTGCTGCGTCGAGCTCGCAGCGGAGCTGGAAGAAGCATCTGGCGAAGTCAGAAGAAAGCTCTTCAGCGGAGCTAGATAACATCTGTGGTGAAGCTACCGAACATCCTTCTGCGCGGTTGCGTGTAACTTCGAGCGAAGCTAACTCTCTGCGGAGTTAACTGAGCACTTCAGGCGAAACTGTAAGTTAGCTCTCCGATAAAGCTTTGAACAGCTTCAAGGCGATGTTGGACAAACTTAGCCTCTCAGGCAAGGCTGTCCCTTTGGGCTCATGTGATGCTAAGTGTTAAGCTAACATAGCATCTTAGACCTGCTTAGGTCTCTTCAAAGACAATCTGGGCTTACTGTCTGCTTCACTAGATCAGTAGAGTCCAAGTTGCTGATTTGTCCCTCGGAGATGGGTACAGAACTGTTCGTCAGCTTGTCTGTCACTTGTCTTTTGTAAATGTCAACAAGTTTAGACATTGTTCAGGCCAATAAGAATCTTGGCTTTTTTAAAGTGTCAACAATAATCTCATGAAGAACCTGGCTCTGATACCACTTGTTGTGCGCCGAACAACAACCACAAAAGGAAACCCTAGATCCCAAATGCAAAAGAACAATACTGTTGACACTTAAAAAGACAAGATTCTTACTGGCCCGAATAATGTCTAAACTTGTTGACATTTACAAAAGACAAGTGACAGACAAGCTGACGACTAATTTTTACCCATCTCCAAGGGATAAGGAAGCAACTTGGACTCCACTGATCCAGCAAGCAGACAGTGAACCCGGATTTGTTCTAAACAGAGCTCAGCAGGTCTAAAGATGCTAGCACTTAGCATCACATGAGCCCAAAGGGATAGCCTCGCTTGAGAGGCTAGGATCACCCGACTTCGCCTTGAAGCCATTTAAAGCCTTGCCAGGAAGCTAACTCATAGCTTCGCCAAAGGAAGTCAGCTTCGCCCTGAAGCCATACACAACTGCGCAGAAAGGGTATATGATAGCCTCGCCACAGATGACTTCTAGCTCCGCCGAAGAGTTTCTTTCGGACTTCGCCAGAAATTGCCTCCAGCTCCGCTGTGAAGTTCATGGCGGGCAGCGCCACTATTGGTCTGCTATGGTCAATCTTTGATCAATCAAATCTCCAGATGAGATCAAATCTAATCGGGATCAAAATCAAATCCAATCAAGATCAAATCTGAGATCAAATTCGGCAGTTGATTGCCACAATCTCTTGACTCTCTTAAAACGAGTAAGGAGATCAGGGGAAATCCTCCAACAATACGGAAAGGATCAAAACAGATCAAGAAGATCAACCGACCTGCCATTTCTAGCTTCGCAGAAGCTGATCCTAGCCTCGCAGCAAGACTACTTTCCAGATTTAAACAGATTTGATTCAATCTGTTTCCATATCTTCAAGGGACGATTATACCCTTGCTCCCTATAAATAGCCCATCAAGGGTACAAGGAGAGAGGGATTTTGAAGAGGCGATACGCTCGAGAGAGGACTCCACAAGCAGAGACTTTTTCACGACGCACCGTGCGCTCTTGAATTCAGATACTTTTAGAGAATTGCTTCTCTAATCAGGGTGCTGATACCCTAATACCTTCTTCTCAGGAATCTCCAGAACCAAGCGAGAAGGAATTCCTAATTGAAGGCGGTTTTGAGAAGTAACAAGAGGGTTTTACCAACCTTATGTTCTCTGATTCCCCGAACCAGGCGAGAAGGGAATCTCATCGCTCGCATCGTCAAAGGGACAAAGTGGTCGCGCGCTGACTAGACTCCTATCGGCACACTTCTCCAGAATCTCTGAGGAGATCTACTTATAATCTTGTTTAAGAATACTTGTAATTTAGCTCCTCAAACCCTTTTATTGTAAGTTTTCCCCTTTGCAAATCAATGAAAAAGAAGATGGCGACTCCGCTGGGGACGGTATTCTCCACTGCCGAGAATCAAGTGTCGCAATGCGACGAACAGACCTTCGGGTCTAACTCTGAATTCAGAAAAGTCGGTGCAGCCAGAGCCCATCTGGCTAAATCTTCAAGGAAAGTCTCTGCGGAGACAGAAAAGGTTCTCTGCGAACCTGCTGCGGTTCTCTGGCGCAACAAGGAAGCACGCCCGCAACCCAAGTCCTGCACTTTCGAGAACTTGGTCATTCAATTCGACCAAGGAAGATTTGAAGAAGTCCTCTCTGGGGGTGGCCTAATGCTTCGAGCACGGAAGCATAGGAAGGTCTCCATGACCAAGGTTTCAGAAAAGAAACCAGAAGCAGAATTTTGCCAATACCCTTCAGCCTCGCGTGTGGCTAATCAGGTTCCTTGCGAACCTAAGTATCCTCTACCAAAGCGGATGTGGAGGCCTAAACAGAAGTCTCTGGGCAAAGCCTCAGGCGTAGTTACGCCAAAACCGTGCCTCTCTCGCGAAGAAAAAGGCAAGATGCCTATCTGCTCCAACAATGCTGCCAACCATGAAGTCACGACGGCAATCATACCGTCGCTCAATTCAAGAGCAGCAACGCCTTGTGCCGGCCTCGTTCTCATAAGCGAAGCTACTGTACCATAGTGTACGCGCAGGGTTCATGACCGCGAAGTTAGAGCCAAAGTACTATCCAAGACTAATCGCCTTCACAGCAGCATAGCGGGTAATGCACCACAGCGTCCTCTGCTCTTCAGTTCGTCAGGCACTAAGTGTAAATCACCTAAAGGGGGGGTGAATAGGTGATTATGCTAATCTAGAAACTAAATGCGAAAGCTTAAAATAATATTACAACACACTTAATACAACACACAAGTGTAGCCGAATTCCCCGTGAAGGGCTCTGGACTAACTCCTCTTGATTCCCCTAGATATGTGTTGAGGTGCTATATGAAGCTCTTGTGGTTAAGTACAAGTGAGGCACACACAGACAACCAAGCATATAATGAATAAGCAATATGAATATATGCAAGGCACAACACAAGTATGAATGATATGGCAATATGAATAATACAATGCACAATATAGAGAGAGTTAGAGAGACAATGGATCAAACGCTAACAACAAGATATGTTTCGAGGTTCGAGCCCCTAGCTCTACATCCCCGCCTTCACCGAGAAGGATTTTCAATCCACTATCTCCCACCGAGGGAACCTCCACCGAGGAGAATTTGTTACAACAAAGGGAGTACCGAACTCCTCTCTCAAATACCGCCTCACAACCGAGGGGTAGGCCCGTAGCCAAACAACAACAACACCTCTACCGAAGAGGGTTACAAACCACCAAGCTCCACCTCTCACTAGAGGGAGCAAACCACAAGCCTCAACCTCTATCAAAGAGGGAGCAAACTAATCACCCGATCAACCTACTAAAGAGGGATACAACAAGAGCAAGGGTGTTTACAACAAGTGGTTCCAAAGACCACAAACTATCTCTTTTCCACAAAACAAAGATCCTATAGAATAGGATAGAAGATATAGCTCAAGTGTGGAAAAACAAAGAATTTTGATCAAAGAAAATCTCTTGGGAAAAATACCAAATGAATATAGAATTTTAGATCAAGAAACTAATTCCCAAAAACCTATTTTCTTTGAAAAATGACAAAACACTTTAAAACAAATAAGATGGATCTTTTGGCACTTAAAACTCTTTTGAAAACTTCTTTTAAACACCAAGAATAGAGAGAAATTTTAGCTCATAAAATCTTAGTTAAAAACACCAAGTAATGGGGTATTTATAGCCCCAAAATAAAACTAGCCGTCAGGCTGATCTGTCAGCCTGACAGGCCTGCGGTCGACCGGTCCGTTGTCTGCCAGACGTGCACAAGGCTGTGCACGTCGGTCGACCGCAAGGGTCGACCGGCCTTTGGTGCGGTCGACCCGTGCGGTCGACCGACCTGGCCTGTCAGCCATAGTCCTGGGTCAGAAAACTGAGTTAAAAATATTTTTCAGAAAATCTTTTATCTCTTCTAAAAATCTCCAAAAATAGTTTTAACATTTTGCATTGATATATAAACATGTGATAAAAAGTTTAGCTCAAATATCAAGCATATGAAGCTATTTTTGTGTTTAAACATTTTTACCAAAAACCAAAACTTGTATTTTATCAAACTTGGATTTTTCAATACATGAATAGGAAAGTCAAAATAAGTTTGTATAAAATAAGTTTGTATAGGAAGTTAATCATGCATGTATAGAATGAAACTACTATACATAAACTAATTAAACTTGTTTTGATCAATCTATTCATGAAAACAAATATCGGTTAAACTAAAACCGAAAAACCATAAAACGTGTGTGTTGTGCACTTGAGCATATCAACTATTCTAAGCTTTACAAATGGATCTAAACACACTAAACTAAAACTAGGATACCTAAGTCTTCTTGATGATCTTCCATCTTCAAGTCAGCTTGGTCCCAAACGTGATCCACCGAGTGCAAAGATATGATCTTGATGCTCGGGCACTGGAATCACCAAGTGAAGGCTTCCAAACTCCTCTTTTGAAGCAATCACCAACTAATATCTTGCTCAATGATCTGTAACTAAAATCACAAGATTATTAGTAAACATAACTACATGAGTTAATCATCATCAAAACTAGAGAGGAAGGCCTCCAGGCCAACACTAAGCTCACACCTGTTGGCGAAACTAGAGCTGAAGTACTATTCAGTGCTAATCCCTTCTGCAGGGATCAGAGGAACGGGACATCATCCTATGAACGCACCAAAAGGGCTTCTACGCGGGATTGTTCAGGCTCTAATGGGCCTGACTTGCGGGAACTCTTGGCGAACAAACGGAAGTCGGGCTTTTTCCGGACCACTCCCCCTATTGTCAACAAAAGGGATGTCAGCTGGTGACAGTCCACTCAGTTCATTGCCGGCTAGGACCCATCCTCGCCGCTCCTCTAGGCCAACGATCAGTTTTCGATCGGTTGACGGCGCAAGCTCCGATGAAGCATCATAAAAGGAGTATCTCGCGAGATCTACCCTCTGCATCCGTCAACATGACCGGAAGGGGACGAGAGCTGCGCGGGGGAAGACAAGCATCTGACGACACCCCCTACAGCTCCCCAGATCCAGATTACAGCCCAGGCTTAGGCGAAGTCTTGGTGCATGAAGAGGGTGTTTTCTGAAACACCCGATCTAGGGTGGCGATACCCTACAGTTATGAACAGCCTTCCTCCTCAACGACCCTAACCTCACCGGAGCCTAGGAGATCACTCCAACCATCGGATGAAGAAGATGAAGATAATGAGTTTGCCTCTTCGGCGACCGTCAGCTCAGTGCGAACAAATAGAGCATCAGTCAACATGGCTGATAATGTTAACGACGACCTTCGTCGACGTTTGGAAGCTCAGGAGCAAACTTTCAAGACTCAGCAAGAAGCTCTGGACAACATTTAACAGATGCTTGCTCAACTCCTCAGCAATCGGAATAACAATGATGCCGGGAGCAATCACGATGAGGAGGAACATTTTAGCAATGAGCAGCCAAAGACGGAGAAATCCAAGGAGGGTTCTTCCTTAGACGCCGAAGTCCTTAAAGGCCTCCAAGCTCAAATTGCATCCCTAGCTCAGAGGGATGAATTAAAGAAAGTAGGGGCAGTCCGTCCTTACCCATTGGAGTGGGATTCAGTGTCATATCCACCAAAGTTCAAACCACCGACGTTGCATACGTATGATGGTAAAAGTTCACCAAATCAGCACATCTACTATTTTCGGTCTCAGACTGGTAATGTTATAGGCAACGACGCCATCATGGCTAGGCTGTTCATTGGCACCTTAAAGGGGGTGGCATTTGACTGGTTCCGAAGTCTCCCTCCGGGCTCTGTCAATTCCTGGATCGACCTGGAAACCCGGTTCCTCTCTCGTTTCTATGAGGACGATACCGAGGTAACCATGGACAAGCTCCTCTCCACCGTGCAGAAGAAGGGCGAATCTGTCCGTGACTAAATTGAACAGTTCAGAAATCTGTCTTTGATGTGCCCAGCAGGAATGCCATTACCCATGCTCTTACAGACATGCAGGCACAACTTCTTAGACCAGGTAGAAGTTCGCATGGGGGCTGTCAAGGCCCACACGTGGAAAGAATTGGTCGAACAAGCTGAGATAGCTGAGAAGTTGGCTAAAAAGTTCGAACCATCCACCCATAGAGGCAAATGGGGTATGAACAGTAAAGGACGTAGCGACCTGCCGCAGTCTTCTCAAGCCAAAAGGAAAGAGACTATGTCTATGGAATTGTCCGGGGACGTGCAGTCGAAGGCCAAGAAGAGCGGCTTCAACAATCAGGAGCCTAAGTTCCCTCCAAAACAGTACTCCTTCAAAGATGATCAGGTGGTCACGATATTCCATCTGCTCCACAAAGGGAATAAAATGAAGTTACCAGATGCTCGACGTTCTAATGAAATAGGACGCACAAATGATCCCAAATACTATCTCTACCATAGGATGATTCACCATCTTACTGACAAGTGCTATGTCCTCAAGGACAAAATACAAGCCTTAATCGATGCCGGGGTTCTGACATTGAAAACAGAGCAGAAGAAAGTCACTGCCAATATGGTGACTCTCGAATTCGGCAGTATCCAAAAGGTCACAGTTCCTGACGGGACCTATCCAGCCCCTGCGCCATGGTTGGAAGTCAAACATCCTTCAGCTATAACTCAAGGTAATAAGGGTTTCGTTCCCTTAACATTGGAGACAGGGGAAGTCATGTGGATACACCTAGACCTCATCCAAGACGTACAGCGGGATTCAAAGGAGCCCAACTCAAAGGGCAAGTCTTGCAATGTCATCTCCATCCTGCCAGACGACGGCAATCTTACGTCGGCTTCCCTCAGCGATTTAGAAGGAGAAAAGCATGCTTGCGTGACGCAAGCCGATGCGCCTCAACAGACGGGCACCCGATCCGGAAAATCATACTTGAGGCAGTATGAAAAGTCTACTGACGAGATGCAACAGCAAACAACGTCAGTACAAATGTCAGCATCCACTCCAATTCCAACCAAGGGAAAAGAAAAGCCTAAGGAGGTACGGTACGACTAGGTGTTGAAGAAACCATCAGGTCAAGGGTTGGATACGCCCTTTCGTTTTGACATATTGGCTCAGCTGGCTAATATCCCAGCTCGTATCACAATACACGAGCTCCTTCGTCTCTCAAAAGAGACAAGAGAAGCACTCAGGGATGCGCTAGCCAATTCAGAATCCTTTCTGACATACATGCCAGAGGTCCCTAGTAATGACGTTCAGTCTTCTTGCCCAGAATGTCATCACACACAATCAAAGGTGCCCGCCATTACATTCACGGCGGAAGATATGCTTCTCAAAGACAACAAGCACGATCGACCTCTGTACTACACCAGATATATTGGTTCAACGTGCATTGAAAGAATACAAGTCGACCCGGGGTCCGCACTCAGCATCATCCCCAAAAGGCTTCTCTACTTTCTCGGCATACCACTGTATAGGTTGTCCGCAACCACCACTACAATATACGGTTTCAACGCCAGGAGCAGTCACCCACTTGGGAAAATCTGACTCCGTTGCAGAATCGAGAGCCTGAAGTCAGAAGTGACATGCTATGTCATTGACGCTGACACGTCATATAACTGCTACTAGGACGACCATGGATCCATGCCAACTAGATCGTTCTCTCTACTCTACACCAATGCTTCAAATATGTTGAAGATGACGCGACAGTACGAACTGTCTTTGCTGAGAAGCAACCATTCAAAGGGGTGGAAAATTACTGCACTGGCGCTCTCCTGTATCAAGAGGCCGGTGGAACATCTAAAGAACCATTGCCAGACGATGATGAAAGTGGCAATGAGGCGGATTCAGAATCCGAAGCAGGCATGCCAGCCATTCTGATTGGTGAACCAATTATAGCATGTCTTAATAATCCCCAATGTAATACCCCTTCAGAGGATGAAGGTAAATGGATAATTAATGATAATATTTCTTTTGATTATCCTGCGAGTGTTGGGTCGGTTAAATCCATTACAGATGGCTCTCTGTATATGCCCTTACATAAGCCGAGTGCGACCAGAACACCTATGGAAGCTATAGAAGGGGCCACGCTAGTGATCCCTCCATCCAAACAAGGTCAGTTACCGATAATCTTCGGTAGAACCCAACCACGGGGACCCACAGCTGCAGATTCAAGTTCAGATTCAGACACTCCACAGTTCTTCCACTACGCGCGGCCGGCGCGCCATATTATGAAGAAAATGGGATATGACTTGAAGCATGGAGCAGGCCTGAATTTTGAAAAAGGAAGACACAATTTGATGCGTAATTTTGTGCCAAAAGGCAAACCTGCAAACTACTATGATAATACACGCAGGGGGTTGGGATACGTTACACCCACATCGTCAGCAACGGTTCAAGCCAAAGACGATGAACCAATTCCATCACATTCGGTCACATCCTCCGAGTGGGACTCAGATGTCAGTGTAGGAGGAATGTTCGAAAACCTCACTGTTAATATGACTTCAAGCAGTCAATTGGAGCCCGCAGAAGCTGTTGATGAGGAACCATGGGCCCAACATTTGGACCTCCAATGGGAAAAGCGATTCGAACTGCGCGAGGCACCTACTGAAGACAAGGTGATGCAGGTCAACTTGGGTAGTCAAGATCACCCTAAACCCATCTTCATAAGTGAAAGCTTATCACTTACAGAAAAGGAAGAATTGATAATACTCGTAAATGAGTATATAGACGTCTTCGCATGGAGCTACGGAGATATGCCCGGACTCGATCCACAAGTCGCCATGCACCGTCTGAACATCAAACCCGATGTCAAGCCAGTCAAGCAGCAACAACGTCGGTTTCGGCCAAACATTATGGAGGCTATTGAGGCCGAAGTCCATAAGCTCATTGCATGTGGCTTCATACGGGAAGAACAACATCCAGATTGGGTTGCTAATATCGTTCCCGTCCTCAAGAAGAACAGGAAGATACGGATCTGCATCGACTACCGTGATCTCATACGGCTTGCCCTAAAGACGAATTCCCACTGCCCATCACAGATGTCATGATTGACAATACATGTGGATCGAAAGAATGTCTTTCATGGATGGCTTTTCAGGGTACAATTAGATTAAAATGTATCCCGACGATGAGAAGCATACTTCGTTCCGGACACCCTTGGGGTATACTGCTACACCGTGATGCCCTTCGGGCTAAGAACGCCGGAGCAACCTATCAGCGGGCAATGAGTACAATCTTCCGCAATCATCCCCGAAAGACGGTGGAATGCTATGTCGACGACATTACTGTCAAAAGTCGTAACAAGAACGACCATCTTCGTGACTTAAGAACGATGTTCGACATAATGCGGGCTCATCAACTGAAAATGAACCCGACAAAATCCTTCTTGGGAGTTTCAAGTGGCAAGTTCCTTGGGTTTATTGTTACATCAAAAGGGATCCACCTTGACCCAGACAAAGTCAAGGCCATTCGGAGCATGCATCCACCGAGGAACCTCAAAGAGCTTAGAAGCTTGCAGGGTAGACTGGCTTATATTAGAAGATTCATCGCAAATCTCTCAGGCCGCTGTCAACCGTTCTCCCGACTCATGAAAAAGGGTGCTTCCTTCGTATGGGATCAAGCTTGCCAGGAAGCTTATGAAGACATCAAGAGATACCTCACGAAGCCTCCAGTCTTAGTGGCCCCTACATCAGGGAAGCCATTCTTGCTTTATGCGAAAGCTCTGGACCATTCTCTTGGTGCCCTCCTTGCTCAAAAGGACGACAATGATCACGAGCAAGCCATTTATTATCTAAGCAGGACTCTCGTAAGAGCAGAATCTCGTTATAATCCTATCGAGAAAGAGTGTTTAGCTCTTGTCTTTGCCATTCAGAAGACACGACATTATTTGGTCGGCCAAACCATACATGTCATCTCCAGAGTGAATCCTTTGCGCCTTCTCATGACAAAGCCAGGATCACTGAATTCAAGATTGGCTAAATGGGCACTTCTTTTGTCTCAATACGACATGATCTTTACCCCTCAGAAGGCGGTTAAAAGTCAGGCCCTTGCAGAGTTCTTGGATGCTCATCTAGTTCCGGAACATTCAAAACTTCACGAGGATATTCCAGATGAAGTCTTCGACTCCAATGTAACCTCAGAGGAGGAAGTGTGGCAGATGTTCTTTGATGGAGCATCGCGATTGGGCCCTAAAGGCAAGATTATTATCGGAGTGGAGATTGTGTTTATCTTCCGCAGAATCATGTCCTTCCCAGAGCATTTTCTCTGACAGAATCGTGCTCCAACAATGTAGCAGAATATAATGCTCTACTCATTGGCCTTCGGCTCGCCCATGGAATGGGGGTACGCTACCTTGAAGCTTACGGCGATTCAAAGCTGATTATCAATCAGGTCAAAGGCGAATATGAAGTTCGCCACGAGGATTTGGTGCCTTATTACCACACAACCATCAAATTGACTAACCTATTTGAAGGTTTCTACATCGGGCACGTGTCTCGATCTCAGAATACCAGGGCAGACGCTCTTGCTGCGTTAGCAACAACATTAGCCTTGCCGGTCGACACCGAGTATCACCTCACAGTGGTAACTCGACATCTTGTATGCTCTAAGCATATGTTAAGAACCTGAGAGGTCTATAATATCTCAACGGATCTTGAGCCGAGAGATTGGCGATTTCCTCTCATCGATTATGCTTTACATGGTCTGCTGCCAGACGATCCTAATGAAGCGGCGTCTATCAGACGAAGGTCTCTCCGTTTCTACTACGATCCAACTCTGAAGACACTTTACCGTCGTTCATATGACGGTGTCCTCCTCCATTGCCTTTCTAATTCAGAGGCACAGGAAGTACTTAAAGAAACACACGACGGCATGTACGGAGCTCATCAGCCAGGTCCAAAACTCAAAGACAGGTTGCATAGGCTTGGATACTATTGGCCAACCATGATAGCCGATGCCATCTATTTTCCATTATGTTCGCAAAGGGGGAAAACTTACAAAAAAAGAGTTTGAGGAGCTAAATTATAAGTATTCTTAAAAAGATTACAAGTAGATCTCCTCAGAGATTCTGGAGAAGTGTGCCGATAGGAGTCTGGTCAGCGCGCGACCACTTTGTCCCTTTGACGATGCGAGCGATGAGATTCTCTTCTCGCCTGATTCGGGGAATCACAGAACAGAGGGTTGGTAGAACCCTCTTGCTGCTTCTCAAAATCGCCTTCAATAAGGAATTCCTTCTCGCCTGGTTCCGGAGATTCCTGAGAAGAAGGACAATGTTAGGGTATCAACACCCTGAATAGAGAAAACAATTCTCTTAAAAGGTCTCTGAATTCGAGAGCGCACGGTGCTTTGTGAAGAAGCCTCTGCTTGTGGAGTCCTCTTTTTGTCTTCGATCGATCGATCTCTATCTCGTGCGTCCGTATTCGTCTCCGCGTGTGTGTCTCTCCTTGTACCCTTAATGGGCTATTTATAGGGAGAGCAAGGGTATAATCGTCCCTTGAGGATATGGAAACAGATTGAATCAAATCTGGTTAAATCTAGAAAGTAGCCTTGCTGCGAGGCTAGGATCAGCTTCTGCGAAGCTAGAATTTGGCAGGTCGGTGGACCTTCTCGTTCTGTTTTGATCCTTTCCATATCGTTGGAGGATTTCTCCTGATCTTCTTACTCGTTTTAGAAGAGTCAAGAGATTGTGGCAATCAACTGCCAAATTTGACCTCTGATTTGATCTTAATTGGATTTAATCTGATTGGATCCGATCTCATCCGGAGATTTGATTGGTCAAAGGTGGACCATAACAGACAAATAGCGGAGCTGTCTGTATTGAGCTCGTAGCGGAGCTAGAGATGGTTTCTGGCGAAGTCCGAAAGAAACCCTTTGGCGGAGCTGGATGTCCTCTGTGGCAAAGTTTGCGAGTCAGCTTCTTGGCGAGGCTTTGAATGGCTTCAAGGCAAAGTCGGGTGATATTAGCCTCTCAAACGAGGCTATCTCTTTGGGCTCATGTAATGCTAAGTGTTAGCACCTTAGACCTGCTGAGGTCTGTTTAGAAACAATCCGGGTTCACTGTCTGCTTGCTGGATCAGTGGAGTCCAAGTTGCTTCCTTGTCCCTCGGAGATGGGTGAGAACTGGTCTTCAGCTCGTCTGTCACTTGTCTTTTGTAAATGTCAACAAGTTTAGACATTGTTCGGACCAATGAAGATCTTGTCTTTTTTAAGTGTCAACAGGACCCCCTTCAAAGTTTTCGAAAGTCTGCAATGGCTCAGACTTCGAAATACTTTGAACTGCTTTGATCGGTGGAGAATGAACGTCGCCATGATGGTTGAGTTCAGCTTCGCTTTGAATCCTGCTTTGGGATGTTTGCCGAAGAATTGCACAGGTTCGTGCCTCTGAATAGCTTCGCGTGCGGGTAGCCCCGCGTCTGGGCTTCCGAAGATATGTTCGCTTGGGAGCATATGTCGCTTTCCTGAGATCAACCGCCGTGGGTCGATTTTTTCAAGGAAGATTTTCTCCTTCTCTTGCGCTGACCGGAGAAGATATTCTCCGATTTGCACGTTTCCAAGGGAGGATATTCCCTTTCTTCAAGGCGCCATAAGTGCCTTTATGAGGGAGACGTTTCTCCCTTTGCACGGTTCTAAGGGAAGTCGTCCCTGTTCTCAAGGCGCAGTAAATGCCTTAAATGCGCTCATGCTTCCACGCTTGAGGCGGCAGCGCTCAGGCCATGGGGCCTATAAATAGGACACTTGAGGTCCTCTGAAGAGAAGCGATCTGCTCTTCTTCTTCTCTTCTCTTGGTTGAGAGAGATACTCAGATCTCTGAATTAGTGGGAATGCCCACTCTGGTTATTATCCAGCCAAGGACTGGTAAGTCTTGATCGTTCAACGACTTCACCTGATTTTAGGGAATTCATCTCCCTTGATTCATCTTTAGCAGCTGCTTCAGGGATTAGCTTCCCTTGTTCTCTATTTAATTGATCTACAGAGAAGAATTTTGGCATAGCTTCCCAGTGAAGCTATCATCTTGTCCTGACCAGAAAAAGATCACTGCATGTTAAGCCCGCTGCACAGGCAGAACTTGGGACTTGGTATCTGTCAGTTCAGAGGTCGCGATGACATAACTGGTTGAGACGTCACCAAGCTTCAAAATTAGTGATACTCGTCTTTTGTAAATGTCAACGAGTATCGAGACCTGCCTTTTGTAAATGTCAACAGGGCTCGGGTTGAGACTCGGCTGTCTGCTGGTTTAGAGGTCGCAATGACATAACCGATGAGACGCCACCAAGCTTCAAAAATTGGTGATACTCGTCTTTTGTAAATGTCAACGAGTATCGAGACCTGTCTTTTGTAAATGTCAACAGGGCTCGGGGTTGAGACTTAGCTGTCTGCTGGTTCAGAGGTCGCAATGACATAACCGATGAGACGCCACCAAGCTTCAAAAATTAGTGATACTCATCTTTTATAAATGTCAACGAGTATCGAGACCTGTCTTTTGTAAATGTCAAGAGGGCTCGGGGTTGAGACTCGGCTGTCTGCTGGTTCAGAGGTCGCAATGACATAACCGGATGAGACGCCACCAAGCTTCAAAAATTGGTGATACTCGTCTTTTGTAAATGTCAACGAGTATCGAGACCTGTCTTTTGTAAATGTCAACAGGGCTCGGGGTTGAGACTTAGCTGTCTGCTGGTTCAGAGGTCGCAATGACATAACCGGATGAGACGCCACCAAGCTTCAAAAATTGGTGATACTCGTCTTTTGTAATGTCAACGAGTATCGAGACCTGTCTTTTGTAAATGTCAACAGGGCTCGGGGTTTGAGACTTAGCTGTCTGCTGGTTCAGAGGTCGCAATGACATAACCGGATGAGACGCCACCAAGCTTCAAAAATTGGTGATACTCGTATTTTGTAAATGTCAACGAGTATCGAGACCTGTCTTTTGTAAATATCAACAGGGCTCGGGGTTGAGACTCGGCTGTCTGCTAGTTCAGAGGTCGCAATGATATAACCGGATGAGACGCCACCAAGCTTCAACAATTGGTGATACTTATCTTTTACAATTGTCAAAAAGTATCGAGTTTGTAGTGGAATTTGGGAGAAGTCTCGTTTTCACGGGGAGAAACGAGGGAATCACTGTCATAGGTTTAATGTTAACGTAACAGCGAAATGTATTTGTGGTCTTACCATTCTATGGATGAGAATTGGTAAGTGACTTTGGAGGTCTCGCTCTCATAGGGAGAAACAAGGGAATTGTTGTCATAGGTTTAGTGTTAACGTAACAGCGAAATGTATTTGTGGTCTTACCATTCTATGGATGAGAATTGGTAAGTGATTTTGGAGAGGGAATCAAATGGGAACTGGTCCCTTAAGATTTTTAGCAATCCCCAGCTATCAACGGGTTTGATATGCCTTTACCAACTACCGTTTGAATTGGGCTAGCCATGCTTTTTCCCTCAGCATGATGAGTTGTCGAGGACTTATGTTGGGCTTACAGGCCAACATTTTCCTCTATCCTTAATCGTTAAAGGATATTGGATTATCGGATTAATGTCTGCATAACCCTGATTCCCCTCTAGGATAACCGGTGCACGGCCAGGTTCCTGTTGGTTTATTGCTGTATGATCTCACTTGGAGGAAGAGAAAGGCTTTCTTCGTGCGTGCTTTGGACACGGAGATCTTGATCAGAGGTGTAGTGTTAACTTGATCAAGAGAAGGATCCTTGATTAAGGATAATACTTCTTTAAGAACTTGCCATTGATCGGTATCATGAGTAGGTCGCCCTCTGCAGTCGTGAGGCGGTATGCTCCGTTTGAATAGACTGTTTTTATTACAAACAGTCCTTCCCATTTAGGCTGAAATTTGCCTTTGGTCTTGTGCGTCATAACCATCGGTCGTCTGACGGCTAAGACCAGGTCTCCTTTCTGGAAGATTCTCTGCTTGACCTTCTTATTGAAGGCTTTTGAGATTCGAGCTTGATATAGCTCGATATGCTGCTGAG
Organism: Agave tequilana; assembly: GCA_038442645.1. Taxonomy (NCBI): domain Eukaryota; kingdom Viridiplantae; phylum Streptophyta; class Magnoliopsida; order Asparagales; family Asparagaceae; genus Agave; species Agave tequilana. The sequence goes on from JAVJIF010010027.1 coordinate 81,561, forward strand.
CTTGTAGTCGCTTCTCGTCCAAAGCTTCGAGCTCTTGAAGGCGTAGGCGATCATTGTCCTCTGATGTAGTTTTAGTAATCAGAGCTACTCGCAACGATGGCATCTGGATTTCTAATGGGAGGACTGCTTCGCACCCATATACCAGGGAAAAAGGCGTATTGCCTGTTGGTGTCCGAACCGTGTTCGGTAGGCCCAAAGACATTTACCAAGCTTTTCGCCCAATCTCGCTTGTTCGAGGAGACGAATTTCTTGTGTAGCTTGATGATCGTTTTGTTGAATGCTTCCGCCAAGCCGTTAGCGGCGGGAATATAGGCAGTTGAAGCCACATTCTGAATTCGATATTTATCACAGAATCGATAGAATACCTGACTTATGAATTGGGGACCATTGTCGTGGATGATCCGCCTAGGTACACCAAATCGATGGATGACATGGTGCTTGATGAAATTAACCACATTAGAGGTTTTGATTTCAAGCAGTGGTATAGCCTCTGCCCACTTTGAGAAGTAATCGGTTATTGCCAGGATGAACCGGTGACCTCTTGTCGAAGAGGAGCTGATTGGCCCTACGACGTCGATTCCCCATGCTTCAAATGGCCATGAAGCAACAGTTGGGTGGAGCAGCTCCGAAGGCTGGTGTATGAAGTCCGCATGAATTTGGCATGCTTTACACCTTCGTGCGTATTGGATGGCAGGCTATCATAGTTGGCCATAGTATCCAAGTCTGTGCAACCTGTCTTTAAGCTTTGGACCTGGCTGATGAGCTCCGCAAATGCCATCATGCGCTTCTTGGAGCGCTTCCTGTGCCTCTGAGTTGAAAAGGCAACGGAGGAGAACACCGTCATATGACCGACGGTAAAGTGTCTTCAAAGTCGGATCGTAATAGAACCGGAGAGACCTTCGTCTGATGGACGCCGCTTCCTTGGGATCGTCTAGAAGCAGACCGTGCAAAGCATAGTCGATGAGAGAAAAGCGCCAGTCTCTTGGTTCGAGATCCGTGGAGACATTATAGACTTCTCGAGTTAATAGTATGTGCTTGGAGCATACAAGATGTCGAGTTGCGACTGTGAGGTGATACTCGGTGTCGGCTGGCAAGGCTAGTGTTGTTGCTAATGCAGCAAGAGCGTCCGCCTTGGTATTCTGGGATCGAGACACATGCCCGATGTAGAAACCTTCAAATAGGTTAGCCAATTCGATGGCTGTATGGTAGTAAGGCATCAAGTCCTCATGGCGGACTTCATATTCGCCTTTAACCTGATTGATGATCAGTTTTGAATCGCCATAAGCTTCGAGGTAGCGTACCCCCATTCCATGGGCGAGTTGAAGACCGATGAGCAGAGCATTATATTCTGCTACATTGTTGGAGCACGATTCTGTCAGAGAAAATGCTCTGGGCAAGATATGATTCTGTGGGGAGATAAACACAACCCCAATCCGGCAATAATCTTGCCTTTAGGGCCCATTCGTGATGCTCCATCAAAGAACATCTGCCATACTTCATCTTCTGAGGTTGCATTAGACTCGAAGACCTCATCAGGGATGTCTTCGTGAAGCTTTGAGTGTTCCGGAACTGGATGAGCAGCAAAGAACTCTGCAAGGGCCTGGCCTTTAACCGCCTTCTGAGGCGTGAAGATCATGTCGTATTGAGACAATAAAAGTGCCCACTTAGCCAATCTTGAATTCAATGATCCTGGCTTCGTCATAAGAAGACGCAATGGGTTTACTCTGGAGATGACATGTATGGTCTGGCCAACCAAGTAATGTCGTGTCTTCTGAACAGCAAAGACGAGAGCTAAACACTCTTTCTCAATAGGGTTGTAGTGAGATTCCGCTCCTATGAGAGTTCTGCTCAGATAATAAATGACCTGCTCGTGGCCATTGTCGTCCTTTTGAGCGAGGAGGGCACCGAGGGAGTAGTCCAGAGCTTTTACATAAAGCAAGAACGGTTTTTGATGTAGGGGCCACTAAGACTGGAGGTTTTGTGAGGTACCTCTTGATGTCTTCATAAGCTTCCTGGCAAGCTTGATCCCATACGAAGGAAGCACCCTTTTTCACGAGTCGGGTGAACGGCTGACAGCGGCCTGAGAGATTTGCGATAAATCTCCTAATATAAGCCAGCCTGCCTTGCAGGCCTCTAAGCTCCTTGAGGTTCCTTGGTGGATGCATGCTCTGAATAGCTTTGACCTTATCTGGGTCAAGATGAATCCCTTTCGATGTGACAATAAACCCAAGGAATTTGCCACTTGACACTCCCAAGAAAGATTTTGTCGGGTTCATTTTCAGTTGATGAGCCCGCATTATGTCGAACATCGTTCTCAGGTCGCGAAGATGTTCATTCTTGTTGCGGCTTTTGACGGCAATGTCGTCGACATAGCACTCCACCGTTTTTCGGAGATGATCGCGGAAGATTGTATTCATTGCCCGTTGGTAGGTTGCTCCAGCGTTCTTCAGTCCGAAGGGCATTACAGTGTAGCAGTATACCCCCAATGGTGTTTGGAACGAAGTATGCTTCTCGTCGTCGGGATACATCTTAATCTGATTGTACCCTGAAAAGCCGTCCATGAAAGACATCCTTTCGAACCCGCATGTGTTGTCAATCATGACGTCGGTGATGGGTAGTGGGAATTCGTCTTTAGGACAGGCCGTATTGAGATCACGGTAGTTGATGCAGATCCGTATTTTCTCGTTCTTCTTGAGGACGAGGACGATATTAGCAACCCAATCTGGATGTTGTTCCTTCCGGATGAAGCCACATGCAATGAGCTTGTGAACTTCGGCTTCAATAGCCTCCATGATGTTTGGGCGAAACCGACGTTGTTGCTGCTTGACTGGCTTGACGTCGGGCTTGATGTTCAGACGGTGCATAGCGACCTGTGGATCAAGTCCGGGCATATCTTCGTAGCTCCACGCGAAGACATCTATATACTCCTTTATGAGTATTATCAATTCTTCCTTCTCCGTAAGCGATAGGCTTTCACTTATAAAGATGGGTTTGGGGTTATCTTGACTTCCCAGATTGACCTGCATCACCTTGTCTTCGGTAGGTGGTTCACGCAGCTCGAACCGCTTTTTCCATTGGATGTTTAATTGCTGGGCCCACGGTTCTTCATCGGTAGCCTCCGCAGGTTCCAACTGACTGCTCGACGTCATATTAACGGTGAGGTCTTTGAACATTCCTCCTATACTGATATCGGAGTCCCACCCGGAGGATGAAGCCGAATGTGATGGAATTGGCCCGTCGTCTTTGACTTGAACTGTTACTGATGATGTGGGCGTGACGTAACCCAACCCCCTGCGTGTACTATCATAGTAGTTTGCAGGCTTTCCTTTAGGCACAAGGTTCCGCATCAAACCGCGCCTTCCTTTTTCGAAATTCAGGCCTGCTCCATGCTTCAAGTCGTACCCCATTTTCTTCATAATGTGGCGCGCTGGCTGCGCATAATGGAAGAACTATGGGGCGTCTGAGTCTGAGCTCGAATCGGCAGTTGTGGGTCCCCGTGGCTGGGTTCTATCGAAGATTATCGGCGACTGACCTTGTTTGGACGGAGGGATCACCAGTGTGGCCCCCTCTATAGCTTCCACAGGTGTGCTGGCCACACTTGGCTCATGTACGGGCACATGCAGAGAGCCATCCGTAATGGATTTAATCGACCCAATACTCGCAGGATAATCAAAAGAAATATTATCATTAATTACCCATTCACCTTCTTCCTCTGAAGGAGTATTACATAGAGGATTATTGAGACATGCTATAATTGGTTCACCAATCAGAATGGCTGGCATGCCTGTTTCGGATTCTGAATCCGCCTCGTTGCCACTATCATCATCGTCCGGCAACGGTTTTTTAAGTGCTCCACTGGCCTCTTGATATAGGAGAGCGTCAGTGAAGTAGTTTTCCACCCCTTTGAATGGTTGCTTTTCAGCAAAGACAGTTCGTACTGTCGTGTCATCTTCAACATATTTGAAGCATTGGTGCAGAGTAGAGGGAACGATCCAGTTGGCATGGATCCATGGCCGTCCCAGCAGCAGGTTATATGATGTGTCAGCGTCAATGACATAGCATGTTACTTCTGACTTCAGGCTCCCGATTCTGCAACGGAGTCGAATTTTTCCCAGTGGATGACTGCTCCTGGCGTTGAAACTGTATATTGTAGTAGTGGTTGCGGACAACCTGTACAGCGGTATGCCGAGAAGTAGAGAAGCCTTTGGGGATGATGCTGAGTGCAGACCCCGGATCGACTTGTATTCTCTTGATGCACGTTGAACCGATATATCCGGTGTAGTACAGAGGTTGATCGTGTTTGTTGTCTTTGAGAAGCATATCTTCCGCCGTGAATGTAATAGCGGGCACCTTTGATTGTGCATGATGACATTCAGGGCAAGGAGACTGAACGTCGTCGTTAGGGATTTCAGGCATGCATGTCAGAAAGGATTCTGAATTGACTAGTGCATCCCTGAGTGCTTCTCTTGTTTCTTTCGAGAGGTGAAGGAGCTCGTGTATAGTGATACGAGCTGGGATATTGGCCAGCTGAGCCAATATGTCAAAGCGAAAGGGCGTATCAAACCCTTGGCCTGGTGGTTTCTTCAACACGTGGTCGAATCGTACCTCCTTAGGCCTCTCTTTTCCCTTGGTTGGGATTGGAGTGGATGCCGGTATTTGTACTGACGTCGTTTGCTGTTGTGTCTCGTCAGTTGGCTTTTCATACTGCCTCAAGTATGATTTTCGGATCGGGTGCCCGTCTGTATCGGCTCGCGCCGTGCAAGCAAGCTTTTCCCCTTCTGAATCACTGAGGGAAGCCGATGTAAGATTGCCGTCGTCTGGCAAGATGGAGATGACATTGCAAGATTTGCCCTTTGAGTTGGGCTGCTTTGGATCCCGCTGTACGTCTTGGACGAGGTCTGGATGTATCCACATGACTTCTCCTGTCTCCAATGTTAAGAGAACAAGACCCTTATTGTTTTGAGCTGTAGCTGGAAGATGCTTGACTTCCAACCGTGGCGCAGGGACGGAATAAGTCCCGTCAGGAACTGTGACCTTCGGAGCTTTGCCGAACTCAAGAGTCACCATATTGGCAGTGACTTTCTTCTGCTCCGTCTTCAATGTCAGAACCCCGGCATCGACCAGGGCTTGTATTCTGTCCTTGAGGACATAACACTTGTCGGTAGGATGGTGAATCATCCTATGGTAGAGGCAGTATTTAGGATCATTTGTGCGCCCTATCTCATTGGGACGTCGAGCATCTGGCAGCTTAATTTTGTTCCCTTTGTGGAGCAGATGAAATATGGTGACTACCTGATCGTCTTTGAAGGAGTACTGCTTTGGAGAGAACTTGGGTTCCTGATTGTTGAAGCCGCTCTTCTTGACTTTTGACTGCAAATCTCCGGATAACTCCACAGACATAGTCTTTTGCCTTTAGCTTGAGAAGATTGTGGTAGGTCGCTACGCCCTTTGTTGTCGTCCCCCATTTGCCTCTAGGGGCGGATGGTTCGAACTTTTTAGCCGACTTCTCGGCTATCTCAGCTTGTTCGACCAATTCTTTCCAGGTGTGGGCTTTGACAGCCCCCATACGAACTTCCACTTGGTCTAGAAAGTTGTGTCTGCATGTCTGTAAGAGCATAGGTAATGGCATCCCTGCTGGGCACATCAAGGATAAGTTTCTGAACCGTTCAATGTAGTCACGGACAGATTCGCCTTCCTCTGCACAGTGGAGAGGAGCTTGTCCATGGTTACTTCGGTATCATCCTCATAGAAACGAGAAAGGAACCGAGTTTTCAGGTCGATCCAGGAGTTGATAGAGCCCGGAGGGAGACTGCGAAACCAGTCAAATGCCACCCCTTTAAGGTGCCAATGAACAGCCTAGCCATGATGGCGTCATTGCTTATAACATTACCAGTCTGAGACCGGAAATAGTAGATGTGTTGATTTGGCGAGCTCTTTCTGTCATAGGTATGCAGCGTTGGCGGTTTGAACTTCGGTGGATATGGCACCGAATCCCACTCCAGCGGATAAGGACGGATTGCCCCTACCTTCTTTAATTCATCCCTCTGAGCTAGGGATGCGATTTGAGCCTGGAGGCCCTTAAGGACTTCGGCGTCTAAGGAAGAACCCTCTTTGGATTTCTCCGTCTTTGGCTGCTCATTGCTGAAATGTTCTTCCTCATCGTGATTGCTCCCGGCATCATTGTTATTCCGGTTATTGAGGAGTTGAGCGAGCATCTGTTGAATATTGTCCAGAGCCTCTTGCTGGGTTCAGGAAGTTTGCTCCTGAGCTTTCAGGCGCCGACGAAGATCGTCGTTGACGTTATCAGCCATATTGACTGATGCTCTGTTTGTTCGCACCGAGCTAACTGTCGTCGAAGAGGCGTACCCACTATCTTCACCTTCTTCGTCCGATGACTAGAGTGATCTCCTGGGTTCTGGCGAGGCTAGGGCCATCGAGGAAGAAGGCTGTTCATAAGTGTAGGGTATCGCCGCCCTGGATCTGGTGTTCCGGAAAACACCTTCTTCATGCACCAAGACTTCGCCTAAGCCTGGGCTGTAATCTGGATCTGGGGAGCTGTAGGGGGTGTCGTCAGATGTTTGTCTTCCCCTGCGTAGCTCTCGCCCTCTCCCAGTCATGTTGACGGATGCGGAGGGGAGATCTCGCAAGATACTCCTTCTGCGATGCTTCATCGGGGGTTGTACCGATAGTCGATCAAAAACTGACCGTCGTCTTAGAGGCGTGGCGGGGATTGGTCCCAGCCGGCAATGGACTGAGTGGAGTATCACCAGCTGACATCCCACTTGTCGACAACAGGGGGAAGAGGTTTGTCTATCCGTCAACAATTTCCTCAGATCGGACCCGGTTGGGTCTCTGCAATCGAACGCAAAGGCTCTTTTGGGTCGCACATAGGATGACGTCCTGCTTCTTTTATCCCTGCAGATGGGATTAGCACTGAATAGTGCTTTGGTTCTAGCTTCGCCATCAGGCGTGAGCTTAGTGCTTGACGAACTGGAGAGCGGAGCACGCTGCGGTGCTTTACCCGCTATGCTGCTGCGAAGGCAATTGGCCTTAGATGGTACTTTGGCTTTAGCTTCGCGGTCACGAACCCTGCGCGTACGCTGTGGTACAGTAGCTTCGCTCATGAGAACGAGGCCGACGCGAGGCATTGCTGCTCTTGAATTGGGTGACGGTATGATTGCCGTCTTGATTTTATGATTGGAGCAGACAGGCATCTTGCCTTTTTCTTCGCGAGAGAAGCGCGGTTTAGGCGTAGCTACGCCTGAAGCTTCAGTCGGAGACTTCTGTTTAGGCTTCCATATCCGCCTTGGCAGAGGAGACTTAGGTTCGCAAGGAACCTGATTAGCCACACACGAGGCTGAGGGTGTTGGCAGAATTTGCTTCCGGTTTCTGATTTGAAACCTTGATCGTGGAAACCCTCCTATGCTTCCGTGCTCGAAGCATTGGGCCACCCCCAGAGAGGACTTCTTCAAATCTTCCTTGATCGAACTGAATCACCAAGTTCTCACAAGTAAAGGAATCAGACTGCGGACGTGCCACCTTGTTGTGCCAAATAATCGCAGTAGGTTCGTAGAGAACCTTTTCAGTCTCCGCAGAGACTTTCCTCGAAGATTTAGCCAGAAAGGCTCTGGCTGCACCGACTTTTCTAAATTCAGAGTTAGACCCGAAGGTCTGTTCGTCGCATTGCGACACTTGATTCTCGGCAGTGGAGAATTTCCTCCCCAGCGGAGTCGCCATCTTGTTTTCCATTATGTTCGCAAAGGGAGAAAACTTACAAAAAAAGAGTTTGAGGAGCTAAATTACAAGTATTCTTAAAAAGATTACAAGTAGATCTCCTCAGAGATTCTGGAGAAGTGTGCCGATAGGAGTCTGGTCAGCGCGCGACCACTTTGTCCCTTTGACAATGCGAGCGATGAGATTCCCTTCTCGCCTGGTTCGGGGAATCAGAGAACAGAGGGTTGGTAGAACCCTCTTGCTGCTTCTCAAAATCGCCTTCAATAAGGAATTCCTTCTCGCCTGGTTCCGGAGATTCCTTGAGAAGAAGGACAATGTTAGGGTATCAACACCCTGAATAGAGAAAGCAATTCTCTTAAAAGGTCTCTGAATTCGAGAGCGCACGGTGCTTTGTGAAGAAGCCTCTGCTTGTGGAGTCCTCTTTTTGTCTTCGATCGATCGATCTCTATCTCGTGCGTCCGTATGCGTCTCCGCGTGTGTGTCTCTCCTTGTACCCTTGATGGGCTATTTATAGGGAGAGCAAGGGTATAATCGTCCCTTGAAGATATGGAAACAGATTGAATCAAATCTATTTAAATCTGGAAAGTAGCCTTACTGCGATGTTAGGATCAGCTTCTGCGAAGCTAGAATTTGGCAGGTCGGTGGACCTTCTCGATCTATTTTGATCTTTGCATATCGTTGGAGGATTTCCCCTGATCTTCTTACTCGTTTTAGAAGAGTCAAGAGATTGTGGCAATCAACTGCCAAATTTGACGTCTGATTTGATCTTAATTGGATTTAATCTGATTGGATCCGATCTCATCCAGAGATTTGATTGGTCAAAGGTGGACCATAGCAGACCAATAGCGGAGCTGTCTGTATTGAGCTCGTAGCGGAGCTAGAGATGGTTTCTGGCGAAGTCCGAAAGAAACCCTTTGGCGGAGCTGGAAGTCCTCTGTGGCGAAGTTTACGAGTCAGCTTCTTGGCGAGGCTTTGAATGGCTTCAAGGCGAAGTCGGGTGATATTAGCCTCTCAAACGAGGCTATCCCTTTGGGCTCATGTAATGCTAAGTGTTACCACCTTAGACCTGCTGAGGTCTGTTTAGAAACAATCCGGGTTCACTGTCTGCTTGCTGGATCAGTGGAGTCCAAGTTGCTTCCTTGTCCCTCGGAGATGGGTGAGAACTGGTCTTCAGCTCGTCTGTCACTTGTCTTTTGTAAATGTCAACAAGTTTAGACATTGTTCGGACCAATGAAGATCTTGTCTTTTTTAAGTGTCAACACCCCCGTGAAAACGAGCCCTCCAAAATCACTTACCAATCTCATCCATAGAATGGTAAGGCCACATATGCATTTCGCTGTTACGTTAACATTAAACCTATGACAGTGATTCCCTCGTTTTCTCCGTAAAAACGAGCCCTCCAAATCACTTACCAATTCTCATCCATAGAATGGTAAGACCACATATGCATTTCGCTGTTACGTTAACACTAAACCTATGACAGTGATTTTCTCGTTTCTACCAGTAAAAATGAGACCCTTTCCCAAATTCCATCACCAAAACCTTGAGCTTGGTGGCGTCTCATTCGGTTATGTCATTGCGACCTCTGAACCAGCAGACAGCCAAGTCTTGATTCCGTGCCCTGTTGACATTTACAAAAGACAGGTCTCGATACTTGTTGACATTTACAAAAGGCAAGTATCACCAACCTGAGCTTGGTGGCCTCTCATTCGGTTATGTCATTGTGACCTCTGAACCAGCAGACAGCCGAGTCTCAATTCCGAGCCCTGTTGACATTTATAAAAGACAGGTCTCGATACTTGTTGACATTTACAAAAGACAAGTACTACCCTTTTTGGTGGTCTCTCATTCGATTATGTCATTGCGACCTCTGAACCAGCAGACAGCCAAGTCTCGATTCCGAGCCCTATTGACATTTACAAAAGACAGGTCTCGATACTTGTTGACATTTACAAAAGACAAGTATCACCAACCTTGAGCTTGGTGGCGTCTCATTCGATTATGTCATTGCGACCTCTGAACCAGCAGACAGCCAAGTCTCGATTCTGAGCCCTGTTGACATTTACAAAAGACAGGTCTCGATACTTGTTGACATTTACAAAAGGCAAGTATCACCAACCTTGAGCTTGGTGGCGTCTCATTCGGTTATGTCATTGCGACCTCTGAACCAACAGACAACCAAGTCTCAATTCTGAGCCCTGTTGACATTTACAAAAGACAGGTCTCGATACTTGTTGACATTTACAAAAGATAAGTATCACCAACCTTGAGCTTGGTGGCGTCTCATTCGGTTATGTCATTGCGACCTCTGAACCAGCAGACAACCAAGTCTCGACCTCGAGCCTGTTGACATTACAAAAGACAAGTGTCACCCGTACTTGTTGACATCTATAAAAGACAAGTATTACCCTTTTAGTCCCACAATGGCTAATCTTGAGCTTGGCGGCTTCTCAACCGGTTACGTCAGTGCAACCTCTGAACCGGCAGATAGTCAAGTCTCATTATTCAACCCAGCAAGAACTATTCTCTTAAGTGGCTGCAATACAATTTAGGAACGACAACTTAGCAAATAGAGCAAGTTGGAGATTCGATAGGGGAGTCAAAAGAAAATTATTTTTATTGAGTTTGAGAAGAAGGGATACATGAAGGCACATATATTACAAGCTATAGGCGCACGTCATAAGATTTGATCCGTTCTTCAAGGGAGGCCAGCCTTGCCTCCCTATCATCGACAGCCTTCACAAGCGCCTGCGACCTTAGTTCAGCCTCATAAAACTTGCCGTCTGGGCCAAGCGAGATTCAACTTCAGCCAAGGTTGCCCTTTGAGCTAACTCCTCCGCGAGAGTTCGTCACTCTGAGCCTTAAGTTGCTCAAGCCGCGCAGTCTCTTCAAGACGTACTGGTTCAGCCTTAGATAAGAGAAGATTTGCCTTCCTGATCATCTCCTTGGCCTTTTCAATTTTATCTTCAGCGTCAACAAGAGCACTGTTAGAAGCATCTATGGCGTCCCCGAGCTCTACCTTCCTTGTTCCAAGGACTTCAAGTCAGAAGAAATGGCCTTAGCAGCTTCCTGAGCGGCAAGATGGGCTTCATGCATTTGAACGACAAGGTGCGCTAGCTGCTCGTCAACCAAAGACTCCAGGCCTGAACGGCTGAGACGGCGCCATTCTTCTACGTCCCTCTCAAATTGGTCTACCAGAAGCTCTAATACAGCGGCCTGGTTATCCCCTCTGAAGTCCCGAATACTTTCAATACTGAGGGAAAGGACCACTTTTAATTTAGAAAATGGCATAGTCGAGCCTTTCAAGACCAGATTGATGGATCGCTTCAAGCCTTTATAAAAGCTATCAACTATATCACCTATAAAATCATTTTCAACCTCGGCCACTTCTGGTAGATGGACAGCTTCAGAAAAATCTACCAGCATGGTTGACACTACTGTGAAAGGAACGGCGGGAACACTGGCCGCAGCAGCATGACAGGTCATCGGTGATCTCGGCGGAGTCTTCATTGAAACCAGTACACTAGCCACCGCTGAGGTAAGACTAGTAACCATCTCCTGAACCGCAGGCTCAACCACAGGGTTGGGGAAGTAGGGCTTGTAATCACCCTCAGCTCTGCACCTGGCAAAACTGATGGCACCTCACTCATTGATATAGTCGGGAGTGAGGACACTTCCGGGACTATCGCCCCTTCAACCTCCTTTCCTTCGGCTAGCTCAGGCCGATAAGGGGGCAGGTCACCATACAGCGCGTCCAACACAGCAGCATCCGCCGCGGTCGAAGTGCTCATATCACCCCTTGACCCCTCGGGAAGATCGTCTGGTTCCCTTGAAGTTGACGCAGCCCGAGGCGGAACATCTGCAACAAAATTCTGGTTAGACAAGACACAATAAATAGTAAAAGCCAAAAGGTCGGAACAATACCAAAGGATGATGTCGCCTCAAACATCTTGGCAGCCGCATCAGTTTCTATGGGCTCCATTGGAAAGTCCTTTGCGGAGTCAACACGAATGGCCGGCCCGCTTTCGCTTGCCGAATCTTCCGTGGACCACCCAAAAGAGCTTGACGCTACAGGACTTCCTTTGAAAGTCCCAGCGCCCGAAGGACCAACGTCAGCTGCGTCACCTCCGGATTCCTCCGGGACAGCAAAATAGCCAGCCTCATCACCTTGTTGTAAGCGGACAGAGGATCATAATGTTCCCCTTGTCCTCTGACCGCCTCAGCTCTCGGGCTCGTCACCGCCTCAGCTCCTACATCACGAAGCAGATAATGAGCGGTCCGGAACACATGGAAGATATATTATAAAGACGAAGCTGATCTTACCCAAGTCCGGAGCAACCTCACCAGTAGTCGGTTCAGCAACCGACGGTTCAACTATTAATGGGACAAGAGGAGGAACCGCCACAGATGGTTCGCCCTCTACAACAACCGTAGGAGCTTGGCGATGGGGCTTCTTCACCAACTCCTTCCTACGAGACCCACCTGTCCATTTGCGCTTGAGAGGGGCATCAGAACCTTCCTCCTCTGCTTCTTCTACATGTCTTGGGGGAGCTGTCCCCATCACGTCAAAACCGGTCGCAAGAATCTCGGCACCTGCCTCCGCTTCAAAGTGAGGACTTTCCGCATCCGAGGCTTCGCTGTCATCCACGGTAACGAATTCTTCTATGCCCGGGACGCGAACCCTCTTACCTTCCCTTCTCTCTTAGAGACCTTCCGCTTCAGCCGCTGAGAAATTAACTTCAAACCAGAGTTGTTAGCCTTGAATCCAAAGGGTGTGGAGTTGGAAGTTGCATACCACTGGCAGAAGCACAGGGTCATTAGAAGATTGGGAGTCTTCGACGGCATACGCAGCCGCGCCTCGGTACAGCCCGCAATGAAAAATGCTAGGCACGGGCTCCATCAATGAGGCTCCCCATGAAAGCCAGATTGAGATTTGGGTTGCCCACGTACAGTTGGTCATATCCAAACTGTCGAGCAAACCGACTCAGAACATAAGGCTCCAAGTAGCAGGTATCTCCGCTTCTGTATAATAGATGTGAGGGCGGATGCTGACTAGCCACTCAAAAATTCCCCGGCTCAGGGATGACTGCCCTTCCCCGCATCTTTGAACTCCTCGTCATAGCCTGCATCCCGAATACGGGGAAAACAGCGGAAGAGACTATAGACGTCATAGCGACGCACTAATTTACGGGCCTCAGCCACGTAAGTCTTCTGCCATGAGCATCCTTCGAATTGGCGGAGGAGCACCATTCGAACACCTTCGGGAGGGTCCTCTCCAGCTTCAATCAAAGAGGGACAGTGCAGGGCGAACCACGCCATTAAATAAGTGTACGGCAGACCCACTCTGGGGTTAGGTCCGTCGCGGGGCAAAATGATCCCCTTCCCACGCTTCGTCGTTGGCGGCCTGCAAAAAGCCTCCGTTAAGGCGCGAAGGCCTCTCTGGATATAGCACACCATGGCCTGAAGAAGACCCAAAGGACGACCATGGACTAGACGAACAGCAGGAAGTAGGGCGTTCGGATGAATGACGTCACCCGACGAAGACGGCACCACGCACCTCTTCAGCCAGACTGTCAAGAAGCCAGCCAGCAGTGCCTTCCGGGACATCGGCCGGCGAGCCTGATGATGGAAACTCCGAAGGACATCACCCTTCTCATAAGGACCATCGTCTTCCTTCACAACTAGATCCCCTTGGAAGTGCTTTTGCATCCGGTCAAAGATGTCTTCGACAGTGACTCCACAGTGAACCGCTTCAGGAGTGTTCTCCATATCTGAGAACAAATAATCTCCCCAGCTTTTCAAGCTACAGGAGGTTCCCTTACTGCCCCCATGCATACTGGAGAAAATGTATAAATGGCACATTAAATCCCGGTAAGTCTCGAACAAGGCAGGCTCTTGCTTCTTCAGAAGCGCCAATTCTGCCTCGCACGGGAAGTATTCTTCATACGGGATAGATCCCAAAGGCAGAGCAGAGACTTCCCATATCTCATGCAAGGCCATACCCAACTCGCCAATAGGGGTGAAGAAAGTCCCTGAAGCTGGGCAATACAATTCAAAGATGCGTAGAAGCACGCCACATTCATCTCATTGCCGTAGCAAGTCGCCTTGACGGCCTCATAGAGGTTTAGCCTCTCCAGATCCTCCTCGAAATGAGCAAGGATGTATACAGTTAAATCCCTCCACCATGCCTTCGGAGGGTGAATCCAGCCTGGAGTCCTGAAGTCAGTGGCTGGGTAGTTCCCATTAACTTTGCAGAATTGGTTGCCAAAGGTCAGCGCCACTACAGGATTTTCTCCCACTGGGATCTCTCGTGACACATTCCCAGGATGTAGACCCATTACGCAATGAGGAGGCCCCGCTCTTGCGTAACCAGGAGACTGAAGCATCAATTTCCCTATGTGGACAGAGTCAGTACTCCGGCTCACTTCCCACGACATCTTCCGAGCCTGCGTCACACACTGGAAGGAAAACAAAGAAAAATGTCGCTTGTTGGACGGAAGGTAGAACTTCTCACCATCCAACTGGAAAACCCACTGCCCTTCCCCTACCAGTAGTTGGTGATCAGGATCTGGTGCGGCATCCCCGAACATGAAGTCGGGCTTCCTATAAGTTCGACGGTCAATATCTTCCAGGGGAGCCGTAGTCAAAATACTCCTCGTGGTGTATGATCACCACCATAAATAAGCGTGTCTCGAACGAGAGAGCTCCACTCACTAAACAGAGAAGCCTGCCCTTGGAATTGCAGGCTGATATTGCCGTCCAATCCCCTGGTCATCCCAAATAGATTGTTCGAAGGACCAGGAGTGTAGTGCACTGCAGAAGCAAAGAAGAATCATGATTAGTTCATCAGCCAAGCGAACACAAAGACACAAGTTTCACCAAGGCATAGCCTCGCCCTTTGAGCGAAGGTAGCAAGGCGATAGCTTCAACAAAGCTTAGCCTCACGGTCAAGTCCGCATTTCACAGAAAATGTCCAAGTGTTAGCTTCGCTTCGAAAAGCTTAAGCAGAAGGCGGCACAGCCCTGAGGACTAACTTCGTCAAAAGGGCATTATGGTCAAACATTATTATTAGTCCTTTGCGGCCATGATTGAAGGGACAGATCCATATCCTGTTGTTCAACAGGATGAAGACAGTCTAAGGGATAGCTTCGCCTGGAAGCTCAAAGAAGAACTCTTCAGTTCTTGGATTCCCAATCAAGAAATCAAAGGGGAAATTCAGGGAGCCAAAATCCCTAAAGAGCATAGATCTTAATTGATTATCATTTTTTTTTGGGTTCATCCAAAAACAGCCAGACATCGGCTTTAAAAGAGAGACGGCAGTCTCTAAATCAAAAGGGAAAGTTTCCTACCGGCGATTGGTCGTTCGATGACCGGAGGAGGAGATGGACCCTTCGCTGCAGAAGTTGCCACTTCTTTCCCCGCTCGTCTCTGGGGCGCCATTGAAGAACTACGGAAGTTCTCGAACTCTTGAATAAGGAGGAAAGAAGGAGAAAAGGAGTCAAAGTTCTCTGAAAATTTCAAGCAAAGAGATCTGATCTTTCTCAGCCTAATCGGGCTTTTATAGGCCGATGATCGCCTGAAACGACGCCTCGAAAAGAGTACAGGCTGTCGTTTCAAATTAATTTGAAACGGCGCCTAAAGCGCCTTCCCGAGAAGCGTTGATTCAGCCCCATTATGGGCTAACTTCACCACGAGTTAAAATGCGGACTTCGCACAATACATCGATGACTTCGCCAACAGGATTGCCTCAACTCCGCTGAAGGCATAGGCCGAACTTTGCAAGTA
The DNA here is from genome assembly GCA_038442645.1 of Agave tequilana. NCBI lineage: Eukaryota > Viridiplantae > Streptophyta > Magnoliopsida > Asparagales > Asparagaceae > Agave > Agave tequilana. The sequence continues at coordinate 97,080 of JAVJIF010010027.1, forward strand.
TGCTAGCTTCGCTGAAAGCTCGTTCCTGTTTCAGATGGAATTCTATCTTTAACCCCGCATGGAGTTTAGTTCCGCTAGCCAAGTTCAAGATGAAGGTAGAGCAAAAATCAAATGAGCAGAAAATGAACTTTCATTAATTTGAAAGGGAAAGGTACATTGATACTACATCAAGATTGTGTTTCATACAACAGAATCATTTGCTTAAGAGGCATACAAGTGGTCCTATCTACCTTCAAGCCAAACCAACTGGACACGAAAGGCCTTCCTCCTGCACAAGGCCGTAATCCTTCACATAATGATAGAAGGTGCCACCAGAACAGATTGAGCCACCAGGACAGGGCCGTGATCTTTCGCATAATGACAGGTTTTGTCATCAGAAAGCCGGATCGTCTTTGGTCAAAACTGGCAAAGGACTGATCGCCACCAGCAGGTTGGATCTTCTTTGATGAAAATTAGCAATGGGAAGATCCGCGACCTTACAGGTGACGTCCGCTTTCCCGAAGTGGATCATCTCGGATAAGCGACTACCAGCCTTGCCTCGAAGTGAATCATCTCGGATAAGCGACTGCCAACAGCCTCTGGGACACACATCAGCTGCTCCAGTTTGTTCCTCCTGCTTAAAAGTAAAGCTTCAACTGGGGAAGCATAAGGCAACTTTTTGGTCTCTTTCATCAAGTCACAAGATTGGCGAACATAGCTTACTGCAATGCAAACTGAAACAAGTTAGCAGTTAAACACCGGAGAAGCTGCAAAAGCGCTAAGTCAAATTCTTTGGGGCGAAGCAATCTGATTTCAGTTAAAGCAGAGGATAGCCTCGCTTGCACAGTGATGATGGGCTAGCTCAGCAAACACCAAGTTCTAGCCTCGCCTATATGGCAAGACTGGCTCAACCTTGAAGAGACTAAGTCTCAAGTTCTGCCTGTGTAGCGAACTAAACATGCAGTGATTTTTCTCTGATCAAGTAAAAATGATAGCTTCACTGGGGAGCTATGCTGAAACCTTCTCTGCAGATCAGTTAAATGGAGAGCAAGGGAAATTAATCCCTGAGGCAGCTGATTAAAGCTAAAGCTAAACTAAGGGAGATAAACTCCCTAAAAGTTCATTGGTAAGGTCTCTGAATGATCAAGACTTACCGGTCCTTGGCCGGATAATGACCAGAGTGGGCATTCCTACTATTTTAGAGATCTGAGTATCTCTCTCAACCAAGAGAAGAGAAGAAGAGCAGATCACTTCTCTTCAGAGGACCTCAAGTGTCCTATTTATAGGCCCCATGGCCTGAGCGCTGCCGCCTCAGGCGTGGAAGCAAGAGCGCATTTAAGGCATTTACTGCGCCTTGAGAAAAGGGACGGTTTCCCTTGGAACCGTGCAAAGGAAGAAACGTCTCCCTCATAAAGGCACTCATGGCGCCTTGAAGAAAGGGAATATCCTTCCTCGGAAATGCGCAAGGGGAGAATATCTCCCTCGATCAGTGCGAGAGAAGAAGTAATCCTTCTCGTAACCGGCCCACGGCAGTTGGCCTTGGGAAAGCAACAGATGTTCCAGAGCGAACCTACCTAGCCGCGAAGCTACTCGGACGTGAATGTACATGATTCCTTGGCGAATCTACATCCCAAAGCAGGATTAAAAGCGAAGCTGAACTCAACCACCATGGCGACGTTCATACTCCACACATCACCAATCAAAGCAGTTCAAAGTCTGAGCCATCGCAGACTTTTGAAAACTTTGAAGGGGGTCTTGTTGACACTTAAAAAAGAGGATTCTTATTGGTCCGAACAATGTCTAAACTTGTTGACATTTACAAAAGACAAGTGACAGACAAGCTGACGACCAGTTTTCACCCATCTCCGAGGGACAGGGAAGCAACTTGGACTCCACTGATCCAGCAAGCAGACAGTGAACCCGGATTGTTTCCAAACAGACCTCAGCAGGTCTAAAGATGCTAGCACTTAGCATCGCATGAGCCCAAAGGGATAGCCTCACTTGAGAGGCTAGGATCACCCGACTTCGCCTTGAAGCCATTCAAAGCCTCGCCAGGAAGCTAACTCATAGCTTCGCCAAAGGAAGCCAGCTCCGCCTGAAGCCACATGCACTGCGCAGAAAGGGTATATGGTAGCTTCGCAACAGATGACATCTAGCTCCGCCGAAGAAGCCTTCCTCTGACTTCGCCAGAAACTGCCTCCAGCTCCGCTGTGAGTTCAAGGCGGGCAACGCCACTATTGGTCTGCTACGGTCAACGTTTCACCAATCAAATCTCCGGATGAGATCAGATCTAATCAGATCAAATCCAATTAAGATCAAATCGGAGATCAAATTCGGCAGTTGATTGCCACAATCTCTTGACTCTTCTAAAAACGAGTAAGAAGATCAGGGAAAAATCCTCCAACGATATGGAAAGGATCAAAACAGATCAAGAGGATCAACCGACCTGCCATTTCTAGCTTCGCAGAAGCTGATCCTAGCCTCGCAAAAAGGCTACTTTTTAGATTTAAACAGATTTGATTCAATCTGTTTCCATATTTTTAAGGGACGGTTATACCCTTGCCCTCCTTATAAATAGCCCACCAGGGGCACAAGGAGGGGGGACTTCTTCGAAGAGCTTTTCTCAGACGATACGCTCGAGAAAGGACTCCACAAGCAGAGGCTTCTTCACGACGCACCGTGCGCTCTTGAATTCAGAGACTTTTAGAGAATTACTTCTCTAATCAGGGTGTTGATACCCTAATACCTTCTTCTCAAGGAATCTCCAGAACCAGGCGAGAAGGAATTCCTAATTGAAGGCGGTTTTGAGAAGTAGCAAGAGGGTTCTACCAACCTTCTGTTCTCTGATTCCCCGAACCAGGCGAGAAGGGAATCTCATTGCTCGCATCGTCAAAGGGACAAAGTGGTCGCGCGCTGACCAGACTCCTATTGACATACTTCTCCAGAATCTCTGAGGAGATCTACTTATAATATTTTTAAGAATACTTGTAATTTAGCTCCTCAAACTTTTTATTGTAAGTTTTCCCCTTTGCAAATCAATGGAAAAACAAACACCACCTTCCTTCAGGGAAGAAACATCTTGAATTCTAAGAACCCTGAAATAATCTTAAACACTTAAACTTGATTAGTACAAATAACTATATATGTTTTGTGATCATCAAAACTCTAAAACCAAGTGATTGTAACCTGGGCCAACAGTTTAGACATGATTTGGTTACATGTACACCCCGAGGAGAAAGTTGATCATATTCTGAGGATGTGTGCATAGTTGATGAGAATCTATTTCTCGATAAATTATTTAAGGATGAGTGCGATTATAGTGGTGAGAAGACACGTGTTGAGGATTTTAACTCTAGAGTCCCTTTGAGAAAAAGAAACTTGATTTGAGCATCTTTACTTTCTATGAGCCAACAAATGATCAATCACGTGAAAACATAAGTCAAGAAGATATGATTACACATACACATCATATGAAACAATTTAAGAATGAATGTGATAAAGATGAACTTGTATTTCAAATAAAATTTGAGAATGAATTTAATAAATTTTGTGAGGAGAATTTTGTTGAAAAGTAAAAGATTTCATCTAATTAGGTTGAGCTCGAAACTGATTTTTCTGAGTAAGCATTGGTTCCCAAACCTAATATTCTTGAGCGCAAATCAATCACTCCAACAAATTACATTCTACCATTGGACTAAGGTGTAACTGTGAGACGACGATTTTTCAAACTTGGTCATATAACGGAGATAGTTTTTATGTTAGGATTTTTCATGCTCCTATTCATATTGGGGTTGTAACACTGTACATAAGAAAGAGATCAACAAATGTGGGTTCCTTAATGATCTACGTTATATAGATTGGATAGCAATGCTTGGCCCAATTTGACCACCACCGAAATCACCACTATGAGGTAATATTTTGCCTTTCCTTTCGTCTTTTTTATGCATTCATGCATTCATTCATACATTGAGGACAATGTATGAGATAGGTGTAGGGGAGGGTTTACTGACATACTAACATACATAGGTTTACTAATACAAAAACTTTCTTTAAAAAAAACGTTTTGAAAAAATAAAACAATATTTTGAATTATTTTTGTAAGTAATTAAGTTAATTTTAAGAGATAGGACAATCATAATTATGACTTCTAAATACTTGGCTAAAATAAGATTATTCATTTTATTTTAGGTTTAGAAGAAAATTTTGAAAAAGTAATTTAGTATTGATTTTCATTTTGATGAAATATGCATACTTTGTACACTTACACACTTAGGATTCGAAACAAAGCCTCTTGTGCCTTAGAAATACATATACATATATATACATATACATATATATATATATATATATATATATATATATATATATATATATATAATAAACAAATCTATTTATTGATTATCTAAGTGTTTTGGCCTAAGAAAGCATAGGTAAGTTTGAGGGGGGAAAAGAAAAAAATGTATAAATATAATATATGTATTACACATCTAATAATCAATTAGTTAGATGTGTTAATACATATATTATATTTATTTATATTTTTTCTCAAACTTACCTAATTACCTTTTCCGTAAATAACAAGGCATTCTCAGGCAAAAACACCTAGCTAATGAATAATTAGATTTATTTATTTTATATATATATATATTTCTAAGACACAAGAGTCTTTGTTTCGAATCCTAAGTGTGTAAGTATACAAAGTATGCATATTTCATCAAGGTAAAAATTAAGACTAAATTATTTTTTCAATTTTTCCCCCTAAACCTAAAAATCAAATAAATAATCTTATTTTGACCAAGTATTAAAAAGTCCTAATTATATTTTTTTCTATTTCTTAAAATTAACTTAATTGCTTACAAAAATAAATCAAAAAATTATTTTCTTTTTTTCAAAATGATTTTTTAAAAGAAAAAATTGTTAGTAAACCTACTTATGTTAGTATGTTAGTAAACCCTCCCCCACACTTATATCATGCATTGTTCTCAATGTATGAATGAATACATGTATGCATAAAAAAGATGAAAGGAAAAACAAAATGTTACCTCATGATGGTGGTTCCGGTGGTGGGCGAATTGGGCCAAGCGTTGCTACCCAATCTATATAACGTGAATTATTAAGGAACTCGCCTTTGTTGACCTCTTTCTTATATACAGTGTTACAACCCCCAATATGAATAGGATCATGAAAAATCCTAATATAAACACTATCTCTGTTATATGATCAAGTTTGAAAAATTATATCACTGCCATAATTGTCTACACCTTGATCCAACGATAGAATGTAATTTATTGAAGTGATTGATTTAAGCTCAAGAATATTAGGTTTGAAAACTAATACTAACTCGAAAAAAATATTTTCGGGCTCAACCTGATTAGATGAAATCTTTTGCTTCTCAACAAAATTCTGCTTACAAAATTTATTAAATTCATCCTCAAATTTTACATGAAATATAAGTTCATCTGTGTCACATTCATCCTCAAATTGTTCCATATGATGTGTATGTATAACCATATCTTTTTGACTTATATTTTCGCGCGATTGGTCATTGGTTGGCTCATTGAAAGTGAAGATAGTCAAATCAAGTTTTTTTTTCAAAGGGGACTCTAAATTTAAAATCCTCAACACGTGTCTCACCACTATGATCGTACTCATCCCTAAACAATTCATCGAAAAATAGCGGCTCATCAAATATGCATTCATCCTCACAACAGGATTCAACTTTCTCCTTGAGGGTGTATATGTAACCAAATCATCTCTAAATAAGTCATCCAAATATAGAGAATCATCATCAAATTTGCATACTTCATGCACATATATAACTCCTTAATAGGTTCTTCATCATTACAGTCATCCTCACAATATGATTTAACTTGCTCCCTATGAGATCTATGTGTAACCAAGTGATCTCTAATCACTTTATCTAAAAACCTAGGATAGTCATCAAATATGCATATTTTTTCAGTAGGCTTTTCAACATTTTTGAGTTTTCTTGCTTCATCAAGATGAATATGATTTAGAATTGATATTTTTGGCCTAGGAGCAAGTTGAGTAGAAAAAGAATCTTTCTTTTGCCCACTAACTAACTCATTAGCTTGTCTATTGAGTTGGTTGTCACGCATTTGTTTACTTATTTTAAAATTTTCTCATATGTTGGTTGTCCGTCCTCTACCTCAACTTGTAAAAGTTAATGGATCTCTTGATCTTGATAAGGAGTTTGGGTTGAAGTGGGTTGATATTTGTCAAGTTTAAAGTTTTATGGTGAAATTGAATCTTGGTCAAAGTCTTCAAGACACCATGATTCTTCATTCCTATCAATATGGCTAGGGCAATCGCAAATGATCGAAATGTGTTAGGTAGAGTTTCCTCATCCCTATCTTTCACTATGTTAGTCAAATGATTCATTTGTGCTTCTAGCCTATTGAAAGATTGAGTAGAATAATTTCTGGCTTAAATCAGGTTTTTCATACTTTCCTCAATGTTCGTACCTTCTTCTTATTGTGGTAGGACTTAGAAGGTAGAGTAAGAATCTTGAATTTTAAATTTTGATGGGCTCGTGCGTCTTTTATTTTTTTAAGTCACCGCTCAAGCTTTTCTAAGATTTTCATCTAATTTTTTTCAGTCTATTTATTTTTCTGTTGGATGTTTGGGAAAAGAAATATATGACAATGACTGTTGGAAAGATGGTTGACGATATGGCTTGGGGGCATTGTGTCCCCATCGAATCGGTGAAGAGTAGAGATAATTATTTTGATGATAATAATATGATTGGGGCATGTGTTAATTTGGATGAAACCAAACCGGCATACTTGGTTGGTTAACATTTTGTTGGTGAAAGTTAGTTCATGCCGGCTTGGTGTAATGTGAATCGAAAGAGATTTGAGTAAAATATAAATAATTATTAAAGTTAGAAAATTTGTGGTAAGAATCCATATCACTCAAGAATTGTTAACACAAACAAATAAAATACAAAAATATTCTAACCTAAGTTAGGGTAGACTTTAGACCTCGATGACTCCTAACTGGTTAGACTATCCACGGAGGTATATTGTAAAAATCTAATCACAAGTTAATCGGCTAGGTAGGTAAAAAGATCAGTGGGAGTATCCATCCAAGAGCGACAGGCCTAATTATGTCAAACCACTGTTCTTCGAGGTTTCACCTCTTAATTCCCTGCCTAGTCATCAATTTGGCAAGAGTTAAATTCCAACAACATTTTCCTTAGGTCAATCTCCTAGTAAGTCCGAGATGTCCCTAAGGTCAATGTCTACATAGATTTTAATTAGAATTGGGTTAGTGAGTGTGGAGATGGTTTGTGGGCTTTGAGAGGATAATGACTTTCCTACCTTATCTTGCTTATGGGTTTTTCCTTAAGTCGTTTTAGTGCGACATGTGCAAGTAAATAGATAAGTAATCACTCAAAGCAATTGTAAATCACCCAAAAGTATTTTTTTTAATCTAGATGCAATGCTAATGTACTTTATTTCCAGCATTCTTCAATAGTATGGATAGATGCCTATAATGCAAACCTGTCCGTTTTTTAAACACTTCAATCAATAGATTACTGTTGAATTAAAAATAAAGAAGAAAAATTAACCACTTAGTAAATAAAAAAATACCATTACCTCCCCAAAATTTTTTTGCTGAAAAATAGAGATAAGTTAAGGTTAGAATGATGTTATCTATCTGAATATCAGTTAAGTCTCTGTCTTTCACAATATATCCTCCGTAGCAAGGGCTATGCGGGTTGAATCTACAGGGAGGAATGCGATAGAAGCTTTTCGAAATTTTTTTAAACACTAAGTAGGTTAATAGTTCTTCGGAAAAAAAAAAAAAAAAAGTCTATTAGTCTATTTAAACACTAAGTGTTAGAGGTAAAAAGAAGAAGAAGATATGATTTGATTTTGAAGATTAGGGTTCTAAAAGAATTAAAAGAACATGGCTTATTAATCATCTACCACCACTTATTTACTAACATATGCTAAATTAACCTTCACTTTTTATCATAAAAACTATACATTAGAGTTGCATTCATTTTAAGTAAGATATATAAGATGGGAAAATCCTATTTGAAATAATCATTAACCAAGACCTAACATTAAACTATCAAAGTTTCTCAAGAACAGAATAAGAAGAATAACCAACATTAAACTATCAAGGCAATTTAGGAATAGAATAAGAAAAATCATCGGAAATATTGACAAATAATAGATTTAACTATCGTCATGTACCTTCAAGAGTATTAATTATTTTTAGGATTTAAGCATGCGTAGAATCCAATCAGCTTATTCTAACATAGAATTAGAAGTAATGGTGGGTAAAAATTAATAAGCCATGAACTCATGAAAAAATCTAAAAAAGCATAGTAAGAGAAAGCAAGTAAAGAAAGTTAAATAAAGATAAATTAGAAAGAAAAACCTTGTTATTGATATTGTCACCTTCCCATGAACTCATGAGAGAATATAAAAAAAAGCATAATAAGAAAGAAAGCAAGTAAAAAAAGTAATTAAATAAAGATAAATTAGAAAAAAAAAACCTTGTTATTTATGTTTCCACCTTCAATTACAAGAGCCTCCTTTACAAAGCTTGAACTAGAACTAAATCTTAAAAATTACAAAAACAATTTGAAAGAGAAACTAAAGAAAAATTTTAAGTTATGATCTCTGATGTAGAAATGCTTGATTATGAGAGATTCATCTCTTTAAATAGGCCTCAGAGCTAATCAAAATAGGATGCAAATTAGAAGGTTTAACTCAATCTTAATTCAATACGGGAATTCAATTCTGCAGCAAATCGGCGTATTGATTACTGAATATGACTCATCAGATGGCTGAATTGGACAGAGTAGTCAACATAAAATTTATAGCCCTTCAAGTCCTCTTTCTGTAGCGTCTTGAATTATTAGATTTGACTATTTATAGCGAATGTTCTGATCTGAATACTAAGAGGAATCCAGTTTGAATCTGAGTCTGAATTGATTTTGAACTCTATTTAATTTGAATTATCCTCCTTATCCCTATTAGGATTAGTTTTATCCCATCCATCTTTTAGAAGTCTATCTTCTGATTTTGAATTTGAATTTTGAAAATGATGATATATCCTTTCCTCTTCTTAATTTCAAATTGATTTAAATTGAAATCCAAATTTAGATAGGATTAGGGATAAAATAGAAGATTCTTGTATCCTTATCTTCCCATTTAAGTAACTATACACCAGAATCTAAAAGAGGATTAAATAACAATGTAAAATAATGAATAATCAAGGATAAATGTGCAAATATGTTGATAATAATGTAAAATTGAGATGCAATCAGAAATTCACGACTCTCACTTTTGACTACTACTCCAGATTGATTGATCCAATTCAACCCATCTGACACTTCTGGGGCAAGATGGTAATCTACTCCCGCGATGATCCAGTCATATGCCTCACCTTTCCTTCTAGCCTAAAAGGTGCGGCCTCAAATTAATTTTATTTCCTGGCACTACGCTCTCTCCGTAACTTCTTAGAGGTAACCGAGGCATTCCTCAACTAGTAGGCCTCTTGCCAAGAAGCCAAGAGAAACAGCCACCACCTCCTCTTCATCAGAATGAGGCAGAAAAATAGCTTCAAGTTATACATCAACTTCTTTCAGAGTCAGCTAACCAAAGTCTACTACTATGGTGAAGAAGTCCCTGCACTCTCATTCATCAGCAGGCTGCAAGTCACTCGCCCTATGTACAAGCACCTCCTGAAGCACAACGTCGCCAAGAAGAGCGAAGTCCTTTCTTGAGCTCAGCCTTACATCCAATTAGAAAAGGCGATGAAGTTCTCCTCCAATCACTCCACGAAGCCGAACGATGGTGGAGGGAAGTCGAAATCCACTCACGTCCCGGCTACGTTCAAGACCTACACCAGAGGCAACCTGTTTACAAGAAACAAGAGCTCCCAATCCACCCACCAAGTCCACTCCAAAGCTGCAGATCAGTGAAATACTTCACTCCACTGAAGCTCCTGATCAATGAAGTCTTCAACACTATCAATGATTAGTCATGAGTCATATACTTAAAACTGATCCAGCACAATCCCTCACTTCCCAGGTCGGAGGAATATTACTTCTACTGTGACTGCAAATGGTACCAAACCGTCCACTGTTGCGCCCTTCGAATGTACCTGAAAGAATTCGTCCAATAGGGCTTCCTCAAAGAGTACATCCTCGCTTCCAAAGCAATTTTCGGATAGCCAAACACTCAACCTCCTCCAGAGCAGAACCTGATTGGCCATTACAAGGAGGTTGACTGACTTCTCAAATTTCAAGCACACAGAGCATATTTCCATTACATCTTGATCTATGTATTGCATTTTTTATAAAATATTATCTATGCTCCTAATATTTGTAGTACATCGATCTGTCCACATGCCCCGCTGATGGGATTTCCCCTACTCGGAGGTGGCCGCGAGAACTCATCGTTGATCGGATTTTTCTCACCTAAAGGCGGTTAAAACATCCGTCCATCCATACACCTCGCTGATGAGATTTCTCCCACTCGGAGGCGGCTACGCAATCATTTCATTGTGGGATTTTTCCCTCTCGGAGAATTATGTTTGTACATTCAGCTAATGGGATTTCTCTTATTCAAAAGTGTTAATGCAGACTTGCCTACGGGCTTTCCTCGGTTGTCCTATAGGAGCCAAAACCCTCCGTTGTGAGATTGCCCAAACTCGGAGTCTCCTACTCTGCTACAGAGATTTTCCTTCTCAGATCTCTCATCTAATATTTCGCTGATGAGATTGCCCCCACTCGAAGCACAAATACTAGCCTACGGGCTCCCATCATCTGAGTCTACGGGCGGATAAACCCCCCATAGTTTTTCTCTACTGAGTTCCTTTCATATTTTGATAATGGGATATCCTCACTCGGGAGACAACTCCGTTGATGGGATATCCCCCATACGAGAAGATTACTCTCTTGATGGGTTTACTCCCACATTAAAGGTAGCAGATTATCACACTGGATAGGGGCCCCTATCCAGAACAAACGGATCAATCTGTCGTTGGGTGGTACTCCCAACTTTTTGTAGGTCCAACAAGACTATGACTACGCGCGTCATAAGGTATATTTATGAGGGTTTTCATATTTGGATTACCTCCTCAGCGTATCAATCCTGCAAGGTTATAAGTCCAATTGCTCTCCCCAGAACGAAAAGCTTCAGACGGGATTTTCCCCAATCGGAGGCGGCAACATGGGCTCTTTTACGATCATTCAAGATGCTTTCTTGTAACATCCCGATTCCGTGGATACGGAGACATTATTGAGATGTATAAACGTAGGTCAAAAATACCTTCACATATATACGCTAAGCATTAGTACAGGCAAGAATCAGATTACAAAAGTACGTGGTGTATTATACATTCTAATATGTGAGTACAATTATAATGTTATCACAGGATGTGACATAATATTACAAGAATATTACATCACAAATAGGCGCAAATGCGAGAATACAAGAGATATACAATTGTGAATAGTACAAAATATGCTCACGAATTATAAAAAGAAAAAGTCGGGAGACGGCAGGGGGCTGGAAGGATAGGTCCTCAGATGGTCTGCTAAGAACCACGCTTCCACTTGATTGGGGGAAATTGTGCACAAAATTGTATGTTTTGAAATTGATATTTAAAGTGTGTTAAAATCCGTATCACGATGTATAAACAAGAAAAACAAACTAACAAACAAATAAAGAAAAAGAAAAAGAAAACAAGTCTATGCTAGGATTGACGTAGATGTAGATGACTCCTAACTGGTTAGACTGTCCACGGGGTATATTGTCGAAAGCTGGCCACAAGTTAATTGGCCAGGGAGGGGCAAGATCAGTGAGAGGTATCCGTGCCAGAGCAACGATGTAATTATGCCAAACCACTGTTCTTCGAGGTTTTGCCTCTCAATCCCCAACCTTAAACACCGATTTGACAAGAGTCAACTTTTAACAACTTCCCTCTTAGGTCAATCTCCTAAATAAGTCTGAGATGTCCCTAGGGGTCAACGTCTAGCAATTTTTATTAGGCTTGGGTTGTGTGAGTGGGGAGGTGATTTTTAGGTTAAGGGAGGGTAATGACTTTCCTACCTTATGTTGTATTGGGTTTCGCCCTTAAGTTCAATTTGTGCAAGTGTGCAATATAGATTAGAATGAATACACAAAGAGAGTAAATCACCCATGTGTTTGTCCTATACTATATGCAATGGCATATGTACACCTCTTATCAATATCACAACAACACAAGAATACAATATAGTATGTTGGAATGAAAATTGACACGTGCCTAGATGCAAATGTCTAAACCATTTTAAAACATCCAATTTCTGTATTTTAGTTCTTAAATTATTACAGTGTATGAGTAACAAAAATTAGCAACAGAATATAATAATGTACAAGAATTTACCCAACCACATAAAAGCAAGTATAGACTTTCTGCAATGCTAAAATTTGATCTGCACACCATAAATAAAGAAGAAAAGTTAACAAAAAATGTGAAATCAAACCGTTCCCATCCCTGGCAACAGTGCGAAAATTTAATCGGGGAAAAATCGTGCACAAAATTATATGTTTTGAAATTGATATTAAAGTGTGTACGCTTTGGCTTCCTCAATCTTCTGTTATAGCATGGAGGCTAAAACAAGTCGAATCCACAAGGATGGGAGGCGATAGAAGCTTACACGATATGTTCAGTGTATGTTAAAAATTCTTCAATGTTTAAAAGAATGAAAAGAAAAGATAACAAAGAATGAAAAGGAGAAGTACAGTGAAACACAAAGAAGTAGGAAACATAGAAAAGATGTTTTTATGATTTTTGTTTGTATATCTAAAAGAAAGTGAAAAAGAAAGAAAACCCATGGCTGCTAACTACTAATGGCTCCATTAACCATGCTAACCTCTTAGTGATAGTTGCCTCATATATATCATTAGCCATCACTAGTCCTTGGTTCAAGAGCATTTTAAAGCATGACCCATGCGATAACTTTCACATTTAAACTCAACAAAATAAGTACAAGCTACACTTAAACCATCAAAACTAAACAAGAGTAAGCATAGAGTAAAGTAATGTTAGCTTGTTAGAGAGTTAGGATGTTAGAGTGTTAGATCCATCATCATGAGCCATCAATGGCTCTTGCAAGAGTAAGGCCAAGTAAAGGCTATTAGATTCATGTGGATTATCAAATAAGAAGTTAGCAAGTTAGTGGTTAGTAGTTAGTTGCCTTGAGAGAAAATTAGCTAAACATGTAAAAGGAGTTAGAGAGAAGAAAATAAAGAGATGTAAAGAGAATCATTCATAGATTGTCACCTTCTATTACAAGAACTCTTGCTTTCCAACCCTATACCACTCTCTCTCCTATTAAAAGATCTATAAAAATAGAAATACAGAGGAAGAAGAAGAACTAACCTAAACTAAACTACCCTAAACTACAACATGAAAATCAAAACTACCCTATTCTCTATATATCTACCCATCTGAAGAACCCCAGGGGTATTTATAGGCACCAGGAGAACGGGGGCCAGGGGGACAACCCCTGGCCCAAGGCTCTGGTGCGGCCGTGCCAATATGGCCGGGGAAACGCGTCCAATGCCATGTTTTCATGGCTGTACTGGTGCGGCGCGCGCGGCGCCGCCTGCTGCGCGCTGTCGCGCCTGTCCCCTATCGCCTGCAGGTCCTGTTTCTAGTTTTGGGCTCCTGGTTTTGACAAATCTGCTCTTTAAAGTCAATGGATATATTATAGGCCTTTAATCACCCATTAAATAGTGATTTAGGGTCTTCTTCTTCATTGCACACCATGGACCTAGAAACATACAAGAGAGGTATTATTAGTAGAATTTAATATTTAAATAAATGTGAAGATGTGGTATGAAATATGAAGTTTTAGAGACTAATCACCGCTGTGCATATTTGATCAGCATCCGAAAGAATCCACAAGCTTCAAACTTTGAGATCTGAACATGCAGGTCATGGGAGTCAGAACTCCAAAACAAGTGGTGTGGTAAATGCTAAGTGACATGCATAGATAAGCACACATGTATCGATAAATCTAAATCTAAGAGCATGTATTGAAAATCGTGTCGTAAGCATAAGTATACAGGAGCAAGGAAAGGGATAGCAGGAAAAGTAAGCGCGGTAAAACCAGTTATATAAGCCCAAATTACTGATCTATAAGGTTAGTACGTCAAAGGAATAATCCAAACATGGAAGCACTAATATATATATATATTATATCATATATACCTCATGCCACTGTATCCTGAGTTCATATAATCTGAGTTGACTCCTTAGCTACGAAAACATCATAAAATCGATAAAACTGATAACACCGAATACAAGAAATACCAGTTGTATAAACTCATTTTACGGCTTCATGAGACATGTACGTCGAAGGAATAATCCAAACAAGGAACTCTCATCTATATACCTTATGCCATGTTATCGTAATCCAAGGATATACAATCCGAATTGCAAAATAATACAATAAATTATTAATTAATATCTTATTATTTTTATTACTCATCCTACCCATAATCTAGTTATATGCCTCAGCGTCCCAACACACATATATCCATATATGAGTAAGTCGAGGTTGTTATTGAAAACTGATGATGAGACCAATGTGTTATATTTACAATGGGTCTCATACATTCCCGGGACTACGGCCAAGGATGTTCCGGTGCTGACCCAGAACATGTCGCTAGGCAAACAGGAGGTGGGTCTTATATTATGCCCATTCAGGAATATGACAGGAGATAGGGAGTCAGCGCTCCCTTCGAACACCTGGAGGCCCTTAGGTATATCCGAAAGTTGGAGTTGCACAACATACCTAATACCACTATAATATTCACCACTTGAAGTCCATCAGTTTCCCTCTTACCTGGTATAAGTTGTCATTTTTTAGTTTATTATTATGTAATTATCATATTTATGGGAATAACAGGAGCAGGACAGTTTCAAGTTACAAGAATACATAAGTACTATAGATTCAGGTCACTGTATATAATACAAGATATCAAGATAGGATACCCGTAAATATGATAATCACAGGTCAAGCAGTCAGGTATCAGGTAGCAGGTGATAAGTGATATCAAATAGGTGTTAGGTAGTAGCTTGTAGGAGTCATGTGTCAAGTAATGGCATGTCAGGTGATAAGCACAGTAGATATCACTATCGTATATTTCAATAAAGGAACAGTACCGATACAAGAGATCGGTACAAATACAAGAAAACAGTACCGATACAAGGGATCGGTATGAGTATAGGAAACAATGCAGTTTTAGAAAACAGTACAAGTAATGATTTCCAACTATTCACAATCATCGAGGAAAGAATAATCGTTTAATTATCAAATAGACAAGCAGGCATGCAAGCAAGCGTACATTTAAGCAAAGCTAAGCTAGCTGGAGTGAAGCTAACCTACAGCACTAGATGCCATCACGTTCAGCATGGTTATCGTTCGCGGCATGGTTAAAACACATATGACGGAGCGAGCGTATGAACGCTATTGTACCGCGTGTGGTGAAGCCGCGCTCATGGTATAACTACGCTCGAACGGAGTTAGCAGCAAAGTGCTGAGCACTAGGTCTGCCTACCAGGCATAGCTAAAAGACCTGACAGTCTGAATGCACTCCTCTTTCGAGGAAGTGGGTGAAAGCCCACAGGCTAATATACCCGATGGCAGAGTAGGTATCTACAGAAGTGTCAGTATCATAATACACGAATGTATATAGTAATAACTAGCTATCAGTAGAGTAGTGAAGATCGAAGGCTGAGCGAGACAGGGAAAAAGTTAGCGAGCATATAAGTGAACAATCAAGCGAAGCTAGACAAGCTAGAGTGAGGCTAATGCATAGCGCTAAACGTTATCACGCCGGATGTAGGTACCACTTACGGCAAAGCCGCGATTACATACAACAATCGCTCACGGCGTAACTACACTCGGATGGAGTTAGCGATAAAGCGCTGGGTGCTAAGCTCTCCCCTCTAGTGGAGCATGAGAGCCTGGAGGTTGAATGCAACCCGAAAGTTGGGTATAGAAAGCATGGAGGCTGAATACAGCCCGAAGACTGAGTATAGTACCTGCACAAGATGTTAGTGCAACACGAACAAATATATAAATGTGATAACAACTAGAATTACATGGAGTGGTGAAACCCGGAGGCTGAGTAGAGAGGCCGGAGGATGATGGAGCCCGGAGGCTGAGTAGAAAGCCCGGAGGCTAATGACCATGAAGGGTCGCCGACGCATGGTATAAAGTAGTAAAAGAATACATCACAAGCATGGTATATGTACAAAAAGTAAACCATCTTAGCACAAGCATTCGTCACAGTATACTACATATATAGTTTAGGGCACTTGGCCACATACAAATTCAATCACACGGTACAAAACAAAATATAAATACAAGCGGGGTAATAAATACATGGATCCCTGAAATACAACTCAATCTGTCGAAGCAAGGAGACCCAATAAAGAGGTGAGGATATTCACCTAAATCTTCAGAAAACACCGAAAATCCTGATATCCCGAAACACACACACACCGTCCGGACAACACCCATATCATCACCAGGGGAGAGAGAGTATTTTGTGGAGAGAGAAAATAGAGAAAGAGGGATTAAGAGCGAAAGAAGAGAAGGAGAGATGAGAGAAAAGAAGAGAGAGCTTTTAGGAGAGAGAAAAAGGGAGACTGAGAGAGAGAAAATGAGAGAGGGGAGTGGTGGCCAGCGACGGCCCTGGCCGTCGGCTGTCCTCTGTCTAGCTGGCAGCAGCCCTGGTCGCCGGTTGTCCTCAAACAGAGGGGGGAAAGAGAGGGGGAGAGAGATCTATAGAGAGACTGAAAGACAAAAAAAAGGGGAGAGAAGAGGGATGGTCGGCCAGGCTCGGCCAGCCAGAGATCACCGACAATGGTGCTGGTCATCAGCGATTATGAACAAGGAGGAGAAAAAAATAGGAAAAAGGAAAAGAAGAAGAAGAGAAAGAAAGAAAAGGAAAGAAAAAGAAGAAATAGAAAAAGAAGAAGGAGAGGGGGCTGCCAGAGGTCGTGGAGGCACAGGGCTGTCGCTGGCTGATTGGTTGCTAATGTGCATATTTAATGTTACATTTCCATACTTATTTTAGAATAAAAGCCTGCATTGTCCTAATTATTTGTCTAATTTATTTGCAGGCCCAATCCTTAAGGAGATGAAGAGAAATTAGCCCAAAAGCCCACCAGATTTTGAATTAAATCAGAATAAATTCGCACACACAAAATCAGGGCAAAATCAAGAGGTTGAAATCGGTTGAGAAGAATCCTCTCAGGATCGATCGGTTAAAGCCAAGAATCCAAGGCCATTTCTTCAAAATCTCGGAGCCAAACTGCAAAACCAACTCCAGATAAAGTCAAAGGGAGAAACCGGGGAGACCCACCAATAGGGTGTGGCCAGGTGGCCACACCCTGGCCGCGAAAACGCGGCTTGGGCCGCATTTCCGCGGCTTTGTTGGGGAGTTAGGGGGAGCGTTTGCTCCCCCGACCTCCCCGGGATCTTGGTGGTTGGGTTTTCTGCCTATAAAAGGCCATTATGTGCACTGAAAATGGACGTGAAGGCAGATTAGGATTTAGCCTAGCTTTAATTCTTTGTAGCTTAGGTTTTTCTTTTCTTCTTATGTAATTTGTATGTAACTTAGGGTAGAAGAAGATTCATGTAAGTAAGAGAGAGAGGCTGAAGTTGAGAGTGACACCGACGATGTACCCTCCTCCTTTCTTCCATTGTCTCTGCAATAAATAAAGGTAAAAGTTCTTTTTATGTTTGTATTTCCTTTTGTTTCGTCTTCCTCTTCTACTTTACCTTGGTTGTTGTTGTTGAGTGTACAAGTGAATTCCAAAGCAAGTATAACCAACCTACGTGAGAGCCAGCGATAGTTCATGAAGACGTTCTCCTCTTCCAAGATCCGCATCACTTCGTTCTTCTTATGCTTGACGATATAATGTGCACGGGGACCGAGCTCGAGTTTATGATCTATGCGTTGAACGCCTCCGAAGCAAAAAGGTAGAACTTGCAAAAAGGTTTCCAGGTAAGTCATCACTCAACCTAGGTAAGTATTTCTACACTTTTCTTTCTTTCTTTTCTTTTACTTCTTTAATATAGATCACCAACCATCTCCTCCAACTCTTTCTTCTCCACTTCATTGTACATACTCGCTTCATTGTTTTCTGATTTTTCCAACTTCTCATTCTTCCACTTTCTTCTAACTTTAATATAACTTTCTTTTCTTTTTTATTAACTTTAAAAACAGAGAAGAACTTTCGCTTTTATTCTTAATGATTTCAATAAAGAACCGTAAAGCTTCCATCGCAAACCCTCCTTGTGGATCACGACCCGCATAGCCACTTGCTATAGCGGAAGAATTGAGCACTTGCACATCTCCTTCTTAAGTTCTCTAATTTCGTATTTTGTGTGCAGGTTTTGCCTCAATCAAATTTTGGCGCCGTTGCCGGGGAGGGTAACATGTTTTTTATTGAAATCTGAATTTTTTTGAAATTTTTTAGAACTAAACGAATTTTCTTCTCTGTTGCAGGTTACAGGGCAATAAAAGCAGGAAATTAATATTGTAGGGACATACAAGTGGCCTTGGGCCTCTACTCTAGAAAGCAGAGACCAAGGACCCTCTGAATTGCCGCGTTTCCACGGCAAAAGCCGCGGATCCGCGGCAAGGAAGAGTTGACTACTAACAGCTTTTTGCAGGGCTGCTTAGTTTAAAAAAAATTCTAGTTTGCTGCAACTTTAATTTT
Source organism: Agave tequilana (assembly GCA_038442645.1). Lineage (NCBI taxonomy): Eukaryota > Viridiplantae > Streptophyta > Magnoliopsida > Asparagales > Asparagaceae > Agave > Agave tequilana. The sequence continues at coordinate 115,839 of JAVJIF010010027.1, forward strand.
TCTTATATGCCATAACATAAGCCTGCTAATAATCAACAGTAAAATATTTGTTGAAAAGATAAAAAAATTGATTAGACATTTGCATTTTAGGCACGTGTCTTTTTAATTCCTTTATTTTTTTTACTGTTGAAGAGTGCTGGAGCAAGGTACGTATGCACTGCATTTAGCATAGGACTCACTTCTTGGTTGATTTATATCGCTTTGAGTGAATCTTACATATCTTGTACACTTGCACAAATTGATCTTAAGGTCACTAACCCATTAACAAGATAAGGTGGGGATTTAATCACCCTTCTTTAGCCCAAAAATCACATTTCAAGCACTCACTAACCCAAGCCTAACTAAAATTGAGTAGACGTTGGCCCTAGGGACATCTCGGACTCAATTAGGAGATTATCCTAAGGAGGAAAAATGTTGGAATCTAACTCCTGCAAAATCAGTGTCTAGGAAAGGGATTGAGGGCCGAAAGTTCGAAGGTTGGTGGTTATTTAATTAAGGAACGTCTTTGACGGAAAACCTCCCACCAACCTTGCCCTGACCTGACTGATTAGCTTGTGGTTAAAGTCTACATTAGACCTCCCGTGGATAGTCTAACCAGTTAGGAGTCGTCTAGGTCCTAAGTCTACCCTAACTTAGGCTAGAATTTTTTCTTTTTTGTTTGTTTATTTGTTTGTTTTTCTTTGTTTGTATTCTATTGTGTGATATGGACTACAATAATAATTTTTTCAACTACAATAATAATCCATATTACACACCGACTTCATTTTCGGATATTACCAACCCGGCATATCATAACTTTGACCAACCTAGTGTGCCAGATTGGTCTTATCCGAATCAATATGACCCATACCCCCCATCTAATAACTATAATTTCCATAATGATTTCAACTCTTCACCGAGTCAGTGGGGATTCACCTCCCCCGAGCATAATTTCCAACCACCTTGTCCTCCTTCTCCACCTAGTCCACAATATTTTCAAGAGTCATACTCAGTTCCACCAGTCCAAAATAGAAAACCATCAATTTTGGAACGGAGTATGCGTGAGTCCAAATAACAATCACAAAATCTGATGGACTCACAATTTCATTACCACTTCCAAAATAACTCTTCATCTTTTCAACAAGACAATGAACCCATCAACTATGAAAAGATGCTAGAAGCCATGACTCATGCTTAAAATGCTAGAAATCGTGACATAGATATGATGGTCGAATCTCTACGTTCCCACCGTCCTGATGTCACTTACCATTCTGTTAGAGCCGAAGAGTCATGTTGTTTTGAAAATCAAGATTCTATTTCAGAACAACCATTTGAACTTGCATAAACTCTAAATTTTGAAAAAGATATTGACAGTTTGGCAAGTTATTCCTTTCATGAAATAGAACTTGAGAATGAACATGATCTTGAACCCCAACTTAGTGATTCAATTCTTCTTCCTGATTCGATTATGACTCCGGTATCTTCACCTGATTTCGATCTTTTTCCCGAGTCAACATTGGATCTTGTACCAATCCATAATGAAATTGAATCACCCATCTCTGAGGATCATATTGAACTTGACCAATTATACACTCTTGAAGATCCTATTGACAAATTGACAAGTTCTCAATTTTTTGATATTGAACTCAATGAGATATGTGACTTAGATTCTCAATCTGTGATCAAGTTCAAATTCTCGAATCAATATTGACTCCTGTTTTGTTACCCGACTTAGGTAATATTTTAGAGTCAATTTTGATTCCCATACCTATCATTCCTGAACTTGAATCACCAATATTAAGTCACATTCCATTGTTGGAAAATACATGTGGACTGGAGTTTCAACTTCTTGACTTGGACCCAATTTCTGAACCTATTTCGACTCTTGAACCTTTACTTGACTTAAGTCACCTTCCTGAGTCGGCATTAGTTCCTGTCCTTCCGGAGTCCAAGTCAACTGTTCTATCATTTCATACTCCTTTCTGGGACGAGGTTGTTGACAAATTTGACTCCGAAATTAGTTATGGAATATGGAAATTAGATGGGGTTAAATATTTCATAAAGATCCTTCATGGATTTATCTTTTTAATGGGTTATATTAAAGATATTTCTGGTGGGTTCCTCCGAGACCCAAGAAAAGTTGATTGGGCCATGTTTCGTGGACCAATCAGACCACCACCGGAACCACCACCTTAAGGTAACCATTTTCCTTCCCTTTCTTCTTTTTCATGCATCTATGCATTAATTCATACATTGAGGACAATGCATGAGATAGGTGTGGGGGAGGGTCTAACATAACTTTTCTTTTTCTTTAAAATAAAAAAATTTAACTTTTTTTTTACTTTTAAAAAACCTTTTTGAAAAATAGAAACAATATTTTGACTTATTTTTGTAAGAAATTAAGTTAATCTTAAGGAATAGGAAAATCCAAATTAGGATTTCTTATACTTGGTCAAAATAAGATTATTTGTTTGATTTATAGGGTTAGGAAGATAATTTGTCAAAGTAATTTAGTCTTGATCTTTACCTTGATGAAATATGCACACTTCATAGACTTACACACTTAGGGTTCAAAAACAAAGATTCTTATGCCTTATAAAAAATATATATATATAAACAAATCTAATTATTGATTAGCTAGGTGCTTTGGCCTAAGAAAGCCTTAGTATTTATGCAAAAGATAATTAGATGAGTTTGAAAAAAAAAAGTCTAATTATTGACTAGCTAGGTGCTTTGGCCTAAGCAAGCCTTGGTATTTATGCGAAAGATGATTAGATAAGTTTGAAAAGAAAAATCCTCTGATTAAGCTGGGTATTTGTGCCTAATAAAGCATAAGTATTTGAAAAGTCACCTAGAGGGGGGGTGAATAGGTGACAATGCTAATCTATGAACTAAATGCGGAATTTAATAAATTAATGCAAATTACACTCAAGTGTGATCAACAAATGATTCACACACAACCAAGCCAAGCAAATATGAATGCACAATATGAATAAGGCAAGGCACAAAGTAAAGAGAGAGATAGAGAGAGCCAATGGATCAAGCGCAAACAACAAGATATGTTATCGAGGTTCGAGCACCCAGCTCTACGTCCCCGCCTTCGACACACGAAGGATTTCCACTAGCTCGTCCACCTAGGACCCTTTACAAGGAGTACCCAACACTCCTCTCTTTACAACCTCCTCCCTGAGGCAAACTCCAACAATCACAACCTCCTCCTTGAGGCAAATATACAAACCAATACAACAAACTCCCAATCACCAACCAATACAAGGATCACCTCTCAACTAGAGGGATACAACCCAAAGCACAAAGCTAAGAAAAGATGGGTTACAACTTGGTGGTCACAACAACAACCACAAACAACTTCTTCTTCCACACAAATAACCTATAGATATAGATAGTAGATTTTTAGCTCAAGTGTGGAGAAAACCAAGGGATATGAAACCAGCAACTCAAAGAAAAAACCTTTGGGAAACAAATGAAATCAAGATATAGAAGTTCAAACAAAAGCTTTTCCCAAAATCCCTTTTCTTTGGTTTTCAAACCCTAATCAAAAACACAAAAGATTGTTCACTTTGAATCCAAAAACCTATTTTTTCTTTGCAGCAAAAACACCAGAGAGATAGAAAATTTTAGCCCAAAAATTCTTAGAGAAAAACTCTCTCCAATGGGGTATTTATAGGCAATTTAGAAAACTAGCCGTTTACAGAATATTTGCCAGATTTATCCTGCCGGTCGACCGGCCCGGTCGACCGCCCAACGGTCAAATTCTGAACCGTTGTGGCTACCGGTCGACCACCTCGGTCGACCGAGAATTCCTGAGAGCCAACAGCTCTCCGTCGGTCGACCGCTTCGGTCGACCGGATACAGAGTCAGCCAGCGTGCACGTATCCGTGTACGTCGGTCGACCGGAACAGTCGACTGGCTTCTTTGGTGCGGTCGACCGTACCAGTCGACCGGCCAAGCCTGGCAGACAAAAGTCAGCTCTGAAATCTGAGGAAAATTAATGTCAAATAAATTCTTATAAATTACTAAAAATCCCCAAAAATAGTTTTAGCATTTCGCATTGATATATAAACATGTGATAAAAGTTTTGACTCAAATATCAAGCAATTAAAACTATTTTTGTATCTTATCATATTTATCAAAAACCAAAACTTGTATTTCTAAAACTCGGATTTTGAATAGAAAATACACATTGTCCAAAACCTGTCTGAAATACAAAAATATGATATTTAAATATTTTGAAGCATGTTGTATATGAATAGAAATTCAATATACAAGAAACATATATATATCATGATTTTTGTCATTAAGTCCAAAAATATGTTTTGTTGTAAATTCCAAAACATAAAACACATGGAATAGATTATCAAACAAAGTTTGTCTAAACAATTGAAGCATGCATGTATATAGAACAAATCTAATATACATAAACCATGTAAACTTGTTTTGATAAAAAAATCTATTCATGAAAACCAAGATCGGTTAAACCTAAAACCGAAAATCAAAACATGAAAGGGTGTGTGTTGTGAACTTGAGCTTATCATACTATTCTAATCTTTACAATTAGGATCTAAACCCAAACTAAAACTATGGATACCTAAGTCTTCTTGTAGAGCGCAATCTCCAAGCTAGAGCGCAATCTCCAAGTCGGCTCGATCCAAAAACTCTTGATTCACCGAGCAAGTGCAATGTATGATCTTTGATGCGCGGGCTCTTGAATCAACATGTGCAAGCTTCCAATACATCTTGTTGAAGCTAAACACCAACTAATATCTTGATTAATAATCTGAAACTAAAATCACAAGATAATTAGTACACATAACTACATGAGTTAATCATCATCAAAACTAGAGTGAAAGGCCTTTGGGCCAACAATCTCCCCCTTTTGATGATGACAAAACTCATAGAGTTATATATGCATGGATTAAAGTAAAGCTTCAAAGAAGCTCCCCCTTAACTCATGCATAGGAATAAACAAACAATAAGATGCATATAAACAAGGTTCTTGACATAAAATGAATATGCATATGAAACATGCTATTGATTCCTAATTAAAACAAAACAACTAAATTACCAAAACATGCTCTTGATACCAATGGATACTAATAAAAACAAAACTCATAATGCTCTTGATACTAATACCAATGGAGATGAAATGAACATAAAACTGAAAACTCATGCATATCAACTCCAATAAATCTTCTCCCCCTTTTTGTCAATCATCAACAAAGGGGTAAAACAAAATAGATATGAATTCTTCTCCCCTAAATATATGAAACAAAGAATAAACAAAGTACTTCAAGGGGTGAAACAAAAAATGATACCAATTAAAAAAAGTGTCAAAGAAGTGCATTATGATATCAATAGAAAGTGATCATAAAAACATTTAAGAAATGCCTACCAATTGAAAGTAAGAGGGGCATTGAAAACAAATATGATCCCAATTGAAATTAAAACATATTGAAAATAAAACACATGATACCAATTGAAAAACACATTGATACCAATTGAAGATATATATATCTTGATAAGCATATGATACCAATTAAAAATCAATAATCATTCTTAAATCAATTTTTTTTCTCATAAAGTTAGGGAGTGGGAAACAAAACCAAAGGTAAACTAAATACCAATTGAAAAATTGAAATGTGAGTTTCTCCCCCTTTATGAAATACCAACTAAACATATGCTTAAGCTAGAAATAATATACCAATTGAAGACTAAGTCAATTGAAATAATGTTAAAGTTCAAGCTTAGCATAAGCAAGATAATGATAATGCTAGTATAAAGAAACCAATTGAAAATTAAATCAATTGAAAATGATGGTCATTAAAAAAATCAAGCTTATCATAAGCAAAATTTGTGCATATATCTTGAAGCACAAATAAATCATCTATATATGTATGTAAGAAATAGATACCAATTGTAAATTGATACTATATGAAGTGTATGCATACATATATATAAAACAAAACATATATGAGTATACAAAAGGATGTCAAGATTAGATACCAATTGAAAGAATTCAATGATACCAATTGAAACAACAATAAGATCAAGTGTATATCTCATATTCACTACCACCCAATCATGTGCAAGTTTAAAATGATTTTCATTATAAAGCATACATGAACATGATCTCCCATCCAACCACCCTTAGATGGTAGGGGTTTTCAAAAATAGATTTGAAAGTGTAGTTTATTTGAAAATCTCTACCAAAAGTGAAGAACACGAACTAGTTTTGGAAAATCTAGAAAAACTAGAACAAGATCCTTCAAATAGGGAAATGAAAACAAAATAGTTTTTCATGAAATACATGTAAATCACATGGCACTAAACACTCAAAGTTCACAAAGCCCATATCATAGTCTCATGAAAACAAATCATGAGTAAACAATAAAGTGAGTGAACAAGTGTTATGTGACACATATCAATCATGAAAATATTCAATTAAGCTCATGTGAAATTCCTTAAAAAAAAACATGAAACCATGAAAAATCAAAATTTTCATAAAAACACAATTTATACTTCAAGGCATATGTATGTCATATACAAACCAACGCATACATACATATCCTAAACATGATGAGTCCACAAAGTATATGCATGAATGCACGTGGCTCAAGGATGTATATGTATAGTCAATAGTTTGGACCAGATAGACATATACATGAAGTTAAAACAAAACATGTAAGATAGTGAATACAAGTCAAATGTAATAATCATCAAAACTAGACTATACTAGTACATCAAGTGAATACAAATGAGCGTTCAAGTACAAACATATATAAAGGTTTATTTGTAGCTCACTAGTTGTACAAGTATAAATCCTAGTCTTAATGAAAACTATCATTCAAGCAAGTTGTCAAAACATGAAGCATGAAACGGGTCAACAATCAATATGATTATGATAATCAAAAACACGAATCATTAAAACAAAAAAATCATAGAAACATGAAAATCATATGATCTTTATGCATATGCATGTACATTAGATCTAAAGCATACATGTTAGTTTAAACAAGGTGAGACACTAAATGTAGATTCCAAATGAAGCATGGGTGCTCAAGTAGCTAAACATGTACAACTTTAATATAATGGCACAAGCATAATGGACAATAAAACACAACATACTATAATGAAAAGCATGTAAACACTAAATGGAGTAAGGGATTGTTACCAAAACCAAAGGGGCAACTCTCCATGTCTCCAAAACATGATGGTCCTCCCACCAAATCTCCTTGAGAGTGAAGCATCCAAATGGTTCTCCTTTTAGCTTAGAATGCATCCACCTCAAGGCACCAATACCCTCACGTGACGCGAGAGCCTCCACCTACATCAAACATCAAAGAGGTGGATCTTGGTACCCATTTCTTTGTGGGTCCACGGGGGTTAGTATCTTTTCTAACCCAAACATAATTAGTTGCTAAATTTTCATGATAAATGCGATCATAACAAAATCTAGCAAGGTGGCCTTTTCGACCACAATGTGTACATGTGTACACGTGAGCATACATATGATGGTGGTGATCATGAAAAGCATGTGTATGCCTAGATGGGTGTGCATGCAAGGTTGGAACTTGTTTCTTGCGAACCAAGGTTTCCAATCGTGTGTGATTCATGGCACAATGGCTCAAAATGGAGCCCAAACAATCAACACTTTTCTTCAAATTGTTTATATCATTTTCTATGCTAGAAGACAAAGTGGAAATTGCTATAGGAGTGCAAGAAGTAGAAGCTACACTAGCATGACAAACATGAATATCAATCTCATTTTGTAAAGATTTATTTTTAATCAAAACCAAATCCAATTCTTTGTAATTGAATCAATTTTATTTTTCAAAGTAAGATTTTCTTTGAAAACAAGATCCAATCTAGAAGACAAAACCTCATTGTGTTCTACAACATCATCAAAACCATTTTTGTTTTTCAAATCTTCAATCTCTTTAAGTGCAAGTTCAAGTTGAGATTGTAGTGAGTCACGTTCACTAGTGATCTCTTCTTTTTCTTGCAAAATCACTTCAAAATTAGAACATAAATCCTTTAATTCATTTTTCAAAACAAGATTATTCTCTTTCAAAAGTTTGTGTTTTCTAAGAATTTTTCAAGCTTTTGAGTAAGTTCCATATTTAAAGTTTGAACCTCAAAACAACCATGGCAATAAGAATTAGAGCTATCATTAAGAGGGGAATCCGAGTGTACCTCAAGGGAGTCTTTCCCTTGGACCATGAAGCATTTATCTTTGGACATGTCTCTCTTGGATCTCCTCAAATTGTTGATGATCCTTGGAAGCTCGGGAGACGTTAAGATGCTCCAAACTACAAAAGCCGAATCATAGCGATCAAAAATAGGTAAAAGATGTTCATTTAGAGATGCTAGAAGTGTCCTAAGGGCTAATGCATTGGCCTTCTTATGCTTGCTACTATTAGGGAGGGATTCTATAGTGATGGCTTGATAAACTAAATGTCCTAGTCCTTTTAGATGTCTAATCATGTCAACCTTCAAGAGTCAAATCTAAAATGGTCAAACATAGGAGGGCTAGCCATGAGTGCAAACTAGTATGAGTGCAAATGAAAATGCAAATGAAGATTAGCAAACCAAGATCACTCCTAGGTGGTTAAACCTAAATATCAGGAGCACTAGCTCTGATACCAATTGAAAAGTCACCTAGAGGGGGGGTGAATAAGTGACAATGCTAATCTATGAACTAAATGCGGAATTTAATAAATTAATGCAAATTACACTCAAGTGTGATCAACAAATGATTCACACACAACCAAGCCAAGCAAATATGAATGCACAATATGAATAAGGCAAGGCACAAAGTAAAGAGAGAGATAGAGAGAGCCAATGGATCAAGCGCAAACAACAAGATATGTTATCGAGGTTCGAGCACCCAGCTCTACATCCCCGCCTTCGACACACGAAGGATTTTCACTAGCTCGTCCACCTAGGACCCTTTACAAGGAGTACCCAACACTCCTCTCTTTACAACCTCCTCCCTGAGGCAAACTCCAACAATCACAACCTCCTCCTTGAGGCAAATATACAAACCAATACAACAAACTCCCAATCACCAACCAATACAAGGATCACTCTCAACTAGAGGGATACAACCCAAAGCACAAAGCTAAGAAAAGATTGGGTTACAACTTGGTGGTCACAACAACAACCACAAACAACTTCTTCTTCCACACAAATAACTTATAATATAGATAGTAGATTTTTAGCTCAAGTGTGGAGAAAACCAAGGGATATGAAACCAGTAACTCAAAGAAAAAACCTTTGGGAAACAAATGAAATCAAGATATAGAAGTTCAAACAAAAGCTTTTCCCAAAATCCCTTTTCTTTGATTTTTCAAACCCTAATCAAAAACACAAAAGATTGTTCACTTTGAAACCAAAAACCTATTTTTTCTTTGCAGCAAAAACACCAGAGAGATAGAAAATTTTAGCCCAAAAATTCTTAGAGAAAAACTCTCTCAAATGGGGTATTTATAGGCAATTTAGAAAACTAGCCGTTTACAGAATATTTGCCAGATTTACCCTGCCGGTCGACAGGCCGGTCGACCGCCCAACGGTCAAATTCTGAACCGTTGTGGCTACCGGTCGACCGCCTCGGTCGACCGAGAATTCCTGAGAGCCAACAGCTCCGTCGGTCGACCGCTTCGGTCGACCGGATACAGAGTCAGCCAGCGTGCACGTATCCGTGCACGTCGGTCGACCGGAACGGTCGACTGGCTTCTTTGGTGCGGTCGACCGTACCAGTCGACCGGCCAAGCCTGGCAGACAAAAGTCAGCTCTGAAATCTGAGGAAAATTAATGTCAAATAAATTCTTATAAATTACTAAAAATCCCCAAAAATAGTTTTAGCATTTCGCATTGATATATAAACATGTGATAAAAGTTTTGACTCAAATATCAAGCAATTAAAACTATTTTTGTATCTTATCATATTATCAAAAACCAAAACTTGTATTTTCTAAAACTCGGATTTTGAATAGAAAATACACATTGTCCAAAACCTGTCTGAAATACAAAATATGATATTTAAACATTTTGAAGCATGTTGTATATGAATAGAAATTCAATATACAAGAAACATATATATATCATGATTTTTGTCATTAAGTCCAAAAATATGTTTTGTTGTAAATTTCAAAACATAAAACACATGGAATAGATTATCAAACAAAGTTTGTCTAAACAATTGAAGCATGCATGTATATAGAACAAATCTAATATACATAAACCATGTAAACTTATTTTGATAAAAAATCTATTCATGAAAACCAAGATCGGTTAAACCTAAAACCGAAAATCAAAACATGAAAGGTGTGTGTTGTGAACTTGAGCTTATCATACTATTCTAATCTTTACAATTAGGATCTAAACCCAAACTAAAACTATGGATACCTAAGTCTTCTTGTAGAGCGCAATCTCCAAGCTAGAGCGCAATCTCCAAGTCGGCTCGATCCAAAAACTCTTGATTCACCGAGCAAGTGCAATGTATGATCTTTGATGCGTGGGCTCTTGAATCAACATGTGCAAGCTTCCAATACATCTTGTTGAAGCTAAACACCAACTAATATCTTGATTAATAATCTGAAACTAAAATCACAAGATAATTAGTACACATAACTACATGAGTTAATCATCATCAAAACTAGAGTGAAAGGTCTTTGGGCCAACAGTATTCACGCCTAAAAGAGGTTCATATAATAAAATCCTTAGTTTTGTGGCCTTATTTGCTCGAGTCCTTAAGTCCTAGGGGTGTCTTCTCACCTGGTGCCCTAAGACCGTCTGGTTTGGGAGTCATCGATTAAAGGCTCGTTACATGGGCAGATTAGAAAGCCTAATAAAACTAAGGAATAATACCACAAAAAAAAGTATATATATAAAAATAAATAAGGCATAAGAGTTAGAGTTAATGAACCCTTAGTCAAAATTTTCACATTCACAAGGTGCATATGACTTAAGGTAAAGTAATAGACTAGATGAGAAGTACAATTTGACTCCTTACTTTGATTGATAACAAATTTTTGAATAGAGATTAAGTTTAGGAATGAAAAATTCAGCTTTCCTATAACTTATAGATTGCTTAGATCTTACAATCATATTTCAAATATTTTTCTCTTTCAAAATGCTTTTCGAAAATACTAACTCTTTATTTCCCTTTCTTTATGGATTTTTGTGGGTGTAATCCGCTGAAAACCCTCACGAGACAACACTCGTCCTCTAGGGGAAACCTAGAGGTTTAACGGCTTGTTGCACATGCTCAGTGCAATCACGTGACCTGCGAAAGTGGTCTAATAATTCTTAGTATAATTTAGTTGTTTTGCTCTAGGACGAGCAAAAGATAGGTATGGGGGTGATTGGTTGCTAATGTTGCATATTTAATGTTACATTTCCATACTTATTTAGAATAAAAGCCTGCATTGTCCTAATTATTTGTCTAATTTATTTGCAGGCCCAATCCTTAAGGAGATGAAGAGAAATGAGCCCAAAAGCCCACCAGAATTCTGAATTAAATCAAAATAAATTCGCACACACAAAATCAGGGCAAAATCAAGAGGTTGAAACCGGTTGAGAAGAATCCTCTCAGGATCGATCGGTTAAAGCCAAGAATCCAAGACCATTTCTTCAAAATCTCAGAGCAAACTGCAAAACCAACTCCAGATAAGTCAGAGGGAGAAACCGGGGAGACCCACCAACAGGGTGTGGCCACCTGGCCACACCCTGGCCGCGGAAACGCGGCTTGGGCCGCGTTTCCGCGGCTTTGTTGGGGAGTTAGGGGGAGCGTTTGCTCCCCCGACCTCCCCGGGATCTTGGTGGTTGGGTTTTCTGCCTATAAAAGGCCATTATGTGCACTGAAAATGGACGTGAAGGCAGATTAGGATTTAGCCTAGCTTTAATTCTTTGTAGCTTAGGTTTTTCTTTTCTTCTTATGTAATTTGTATGTAACTTAGGGTAGAAGAAGATTCATGTAAGTAAGAGAGAGAGGCTGAAGTTGAGAGTGACACCGACGATGTACCCTCCTCCTTTCTTCCATTGTCTCTGCAATAAATAAAGGTAAAAGTTCTTTTTATGTTTGTATTTCCTTTTGTTTCGTCTTCCTCTTCTACTTTACTTTGTGTTGTTGTTGAGTGTACAAGTGAATTCCAAAGCAAGTATAACCAACCTACGTGAGAGCCAGCGATAGTTCATGAAGACGTTCTCCTCTTCCAAGATCCGCATCACTTCGTTCTTCTTATGCTTGACGATATAATGTGCACGGGGACCGAGCTCGAGTTTATGATCTATGCGTTGAACGCCTCCGAAGCAAAAAGGTAGAACTTGCAAAAAGGTTTCCAGGTAAGTCATCACTCAACCTAGGTAAGTATTTCTACACTTTTCTTTCTTTCTTTTCTTTTCCTTCTTTAATATAGATCACCAACCATCTCCTCCAACTCTTTCTTCTCCACTTCATTGTACATACTCGCTTCATTGTTTTCTGATTTTTCTAACTTCTCATTCTTCCACTTTCTTCTAACTTTAATATAATTTCTCTTTCTTTTTTATTAACTTTAAAAACAGAGAAGAACTTTCGCTTTATTCTTAACGATTTCAATAAAGAACCGTAAAGCTTCCATCGCAAACCCTCCTTGTGGATCACGACCCGCATAGCCACTTGCTATAGCGGAAGAATTGAGCACTTGCACATCTCCTTTCTTAAGTTCTCTAATTTCGTATTTTGTGTGCTGGTTTTGCCTCAATCACTGGCGTCAGGGGTTGCGCGGATCTGTGCTTGGGGGTTCAGATCTGAGAATGGAGAGGAAGATGAGAGAGAGAGAGAGAAGAGGAGAGGGAGGGAAAGAAGGGGGAGAGATAAGAGGAAGAGGGGATTGGGGTTGAGATCACCGTCGCTGGCAGTCGCCGGTGTCAGGGTGACGCGGCGGCGGCGCTAGCCCAAGGGGCGATTGCCAAGAGAAGAGAGGAAAGAGGGAAAGAAGAAGAAGAGAAGGAAGAAGAAAAAAGAAAGAAAGAAAGAAAAAGAAAAGGAAAAGAACAAGAAGAGAGAGAGAGAGAAATGATGGGAGGTGATGGAAAGGAGGCAGCCCACGTAGGCGCGCAGGTGGGTTGGGGGAATGGAAAAAAAACAAAACAAAGAAGGAAAGATTCCAAAAATATAATATTATAATAATATCAGAAAATATCGGATCTGCCAGAAAAATTCCCAAAAATAAAGGTATAAAATATCACACTGAGGAGTAATATGAAATCAGTTTTCAGAAATAAGATCCCATTTTCAAAATAAAAATCTTGAAATCTTCCGACGATACGATCGACACCCAAATCTGGCCAAATTTTGATAAATTCAGAAAAATCTCAGAAAATACGTTAAAGGAGAAAATATTATTTCTAAGAAGTAATGTGAAAGCAGAATCCAGAAATTCAATTCTGATTGTAAACTAAAAGCCTTGGAATAGACCAGCGATACTGGCCGACACCAAATCCGGCCAAGTTTTGATAAATTCAAGAAATTTTTCAAAATATGTTAAGGTAAAAAATATGATTTTAAGAAATAATGAAAAATTTAGAAATTTAACTCTATTTGTAAATTAAAATCATGGAATCGACCAGCGATACCAGTCGACGCCGAGTTTGAAGATTTTGTAATTTAATTCGCAAAAATTTCAGAAAATCCTAAAAAATCTAAAATAATAGAAAATAATGTTTAAAACTAAAGCTATTAAATTTAACTACCAAAAAAATTAAATCGAGTAATATACTAGAATCGAGTCCCCGGTTCAGACTAGGGCTGACTCCGAGTCCATGAATCCGAATCCAATGCAAAATAATCACATAAAAAATCATAAATAAAAAATGTGAAAGTAATTTGAAAAATATGAACGAAAAATGTAAATACGTATCCAAGTACATATTTTGAGAACGGGGTGTTACATTTATTGTGGGATTTCCCCACTAGGAGTCTAAACTCTGATGCAGGGATTTTTTCCCTCTAAGAGCCCCAGCTTCGCAGCTCCGTTGATGGGATTTCTCTCACTCAAAAGTAAAAGCAAACTCGATTCTGTTGTAGGGATTATCCCCTTTCGGAGGCTCAACTCTGCAACTGAGATTTTTCCCCACTCAAAGGACACAAATTTACAGGTAACATTGAGGGACTAAACGCTCACTCGGGAATCATTCGCCAAACCAAACACCTGACATTCTAGAACACCCATATACTAGTACCAAACATCTGGAGTCAAAGAAAGGCTCCAAGGAGGCATCCAATTCCAGATGAAAATAATAGTAAACAAACCAGGCAAGATCTTAACAATATTTCCATTAATGCTTTTATTCTAAATTTTCGAGACACTTGGTTACATCTGACAAGAGTATGTATCACTCATTTGTGTTACTTTTTTGAAAAGAAATACAGATAAATTTTCTTCTTCCATCCAAACCTATCGAGTAAGTTCTCGATGCTGAAGCAAATAAGACTTGCATGTCAGAAAACACTTTACACAAACACAATCCTATTGTTCATACCACCTTCCACAGAAGTCGGAGGGAACTCAGGGAGGTGCCTGCACAAAAATGAGAGATCCTCCAGATAAAAAATTTCCTCCTCTCTGATCAGAACGCGCCTCCAAGGAAGCCAGATGGACCCCCAGGTTATACAAGATAGTGATGATATCACACATTCACCCTTTATCATGAGAAAGAAGTCAGATTTCTAAAAGAAAGAAGCTTCATCGGTGGCGTCCCAAAGCACCCCCATGCTTCCTTACCACATCTCACCTTAAGAAAAAGTCTCCAATCGAGAGTGACAAGATCCAGCCAGGAATGAAGACAGCGGGGTATGAAAGACAGTGATAGAATCAAGTCCACCTCCGCTACTATCCAGGACAACCCCCATTCCTACCTCATCCGCCACCAGGAAAATAAGATCTCAAAGCACTAAGTTAAGAGTTGATTTGGCCCGATCGAAGATCAGATGAGCAAATCAAGTCAAAGCAAGAGCCATCTCTGCCTTTCCTGGCAATAGGATCTTGTCACAAAAACTGATATTTTGCGACAAGATCATCGCGCGAAAACTGATGTGTTGCGCCAACCGTCTCAGCCATCTTCATTTTTCTCCTTCTCCTTCCTCCATTAGATGAAAAAGAAGAACAATATCGCTATCTACCAGAACAAGAAGTTTGGAGAAAAGAAATTTTAAGAAAATGGGCAGACTTCTTTTGGGATCTGTCCTATTTATAGATGAAAATACCAAATTATCTCCTCAATTCAAATTCTCAACTACCTCAGAGATGTCGATTCGTATCCCATAATTTATGGCATATCGAATCAGCTAGATATCAATCATCTCTGTCACACTATTTCATTCATCATGATACACCAGAATCTCATTCATTAAATTGCCAGCTGTCCGCTAGCCCTGATGCGTTCAGTCCAATCCCAATGACCTTGACTGCTCCATCGCGAAGTACAAAAATGCCATGAATTCTTGAAAAAAGACCGTGCTAGAGGATGGATTAGTTCACCCCCTCCTAATCTGAGTCTCAGAAAAGGAGGAGGCGGGGGGGGCATCTGTAGTGATCATTTGATCTACATTAGAATCGCAACACGTGTCTCACTTCATCAGGATCGTCCCAAGTGAAACAACAAGACGAATACCTCCCCGAGATCATTTCAGTCTGAGTCATTCATCTAAATGAGAACCTGACGCGAGCACTTTGGGGGTAGGGAGTCCCGATCTCCACAACGCAGGCTCACAATAAAGCCTTCCACCTCCATTACTGAATATAGCTCAACAGCGGGATTCCAAAATCTGTGGAGTCAACCACATTGCCATATCTCATATTTCAAACGCTATATTGTCTCCAATCCAGTGAAGGTCTTTACTGATAGAGGCGGAGGATATTTCTGCATGTCGATTACAACAATCAAGTGTGCTGATCTGGGTAGTAATAAGAGAATCACAACGTGCAAATCACGCGATTATGGAGATGCACGACCTGAACTATCAGTTATGACTCTCAGGGTATTTATACGTTGGGAACTAGAAGAAAATGCAATTTAATTCAAGCCAATTTAGGCAAAAAGATTGTAAACACTAATAACTTTACAATTCACTGTAACCTCTACAAAGTAGTGAATTTCCTCTCTCTATCTCCTCCCTATGATTTTTCTCAATTTGAGTTTCCACGTAAAATCTCTTGTCTTTACTTGCTTTTTGTGTTGAATCTTGTTATCGTCTTATAAGCAAGACAACTCTAACTCTCCGTGGTGCGACCGTTCGGCTAATCGTATCGAAAAATCTTCACCACAATTGGTCAAATGAATACGTAGTAGCTCATCAATGCGTAACTAGAGAGAATATCATTTTTCTACTTCATGGAAGATGCAAGTCTCATGTAATTCCAATGCCAACGCAAGTGTCCAACTCGATAGCTAGCCAAAGAACTTGACCAAGTTAGATGTTCGCCAAGCTATTGTCAAACACATTGCAAAAGTACTTATTTGTTTATTTTTGAAGGGACAAGCAAATCCACCAAATCTCTCCTAAAGGAAATTGTTAGGAATAAATTTGGTAGAGGTTACTCAAATTAATCCTTGGTTGGAGACTGGCGATGACAATCTTATCTCTCTTCAGAACCAAAAATCTGAATGCCCACACACATACATGGGGAAATACATTTGAGCGCAGGCCTCAGAAATTCTCTCTGAAAAAATCCAAGTGCTCTACTTCAGTGATCAAATGACCTTTCTGTTTTGTCTTAAATCAATCATCAAATGATGAAAAGCTAATCATCCCTTGTTTTTTTGTCACTTGTATAGTATTTGAGGACGACATATCAACCACCACAAACAGAAAGCAAAGGCATCAAACAAAAAATTGTTTAGTATCAATCAGCTATATTTCCCAAAACTGCAACCAATACTTTTAGCCAAGTACGACATTTTGCTATAGACAAAAAGTGGTTGCCATGTCTGATCATTTAGCTATAATATGTGTCTCATGCAACTACATTATCATCATCTAAAAGACTCACTGAATTCAGTTCTCTCAAAGTATTTAACCTTCGTCAAGTTACTACTTGATGGGCATAATATCCATAAATGTAGCAGGACCCTGGAAATTTGCATCAAGAACGGGTTCCAATTGACTAGTATATTTTCTTTTTTCTTCAAAGACAAGAAGAAGCGTCTCAGTTTGTTCTTTCTTGAAAAATTTATCAGATG
This sequence comes from Agave tequilana, assembly GCA_038442645.1. NCBI lineage: Eukaryota > Viridiplantae > Streptophyta > Magnoliopsida > Asparagales > Asparagaceae > Agave > Agave tequilana. Next base: position 133,062 of record JAVJIF010010027.1, read on the forward strand.
CAAGGGGTTAATTTATTTTCATATTTATATTTTGACGTCTCTGCATATCACCCACGTAACTCTCAAACCATTTTAAATGGATAGATTCACCCAAGGACATAAGAAAGTGGGTAAACAGACTCTTTGACAAGTCAAGCAAGACACTGTTTGAAGATTGTGCAAATGAAGACACCATATTGAGTTGATTCCCAGGACTGTTTGGTTGTCGTAATTGGCCGTAATTTGTAAGCTATAATTGGTAAAATCTTTTACAGTTGTAAATGAGTTACATGCATGTAAGCTTTATGGTATTTGGTTGGTAATATAAAGTTGTAAGTGGAAAAGTGTACTGTGCTTTACGGTGTTTGGTTGTCGTAATGTGTAAGTCGTAATTGAAAAAGTTGATCACAAAATTAACTATTTGGTGATTTAAAAAGTTTTAATAATGCAAATAAATATTAAAAATGCTAAATATTAAAAAAATTTAATATTAACATAAAAAAGTAATAAAAATTTGCATGACCACAAAATTAACTGTAACTGGGCTGTAAGTGAGTGGTAATTGGGTTGCAAGTGAGTGGCAATTGGGTTGTGTAAGTCTTTTACGAATTACGGTCCAAACAAACGCCGTAGTTGTAACTGGGTTGTAAGTCATTTACGAATTACGAACTTTTACGCGGCCCCTTAGTACTGCTTCACATCTCATGATAAGCACCAGTTCAAGAAACACCCACCTCCCCCTCTTCACTCCTGTCTCCTCCCCTCAATGAATCCTTTTTCTTCCTCCACATGATAAAATTCCCTTGTTGCAAGGACACAAATGGTGCCCAAAATAAGCCAAAAGAACAAAAGAAAAATAAAAGCCCAAACAATCACCTTTCCCCCTCCTTTTTTTCCCCTCCTTTTTTAACTTACCTTTGTCTCTAGTATAACTGATTTAACTCCCAATTGACCTGTCCATCTTTTTACATTCTTTTTTTTGGGGGGACCCACATAGTTCTATTTATAGTAGCACACTCCCACACAATCTCACCACAACCTTCCACTTGATCCATTCACTCTCTCTTCCAACTGCATGGCTCTCTTCTACCTCCCCTTCCTCATGCTCACACTCCACTGTGTGAGCTCCCAACCTTCCCCTGGCTACTACCCAAGCTCCAAGGTCAGAACCCTAGGGTTCTACAACCGGTTCCATAACGGTGGGGCCCGCAACACCAGTCGGTCTCTCGGGACCAATCCTCAGTCACCATCTGGCTCGATAGAAGCTCAGGTAATATAAATTTGCAGCTATTCTGTAATATGGAAATTATAGTCACAATCTCCATCCATGAACTTTGATCCTATGTCATGTAGGGAGTGGATTCAAGTCGATTCGGCCATATCGAAACGGGTATTTCGGGCATCAGTCAAGCTTCAAGCTGGATACACTGCCGGAACGAATACAGCTCTCTATGTGAGTAGCAGTGAACTGAACTCTATGTTACAAGTTTCATGTTTGCTTGGCTAAACATAGAAACGAAATAGTACAATACCTGTAGTAGCCAAGGCTTTCCTAGCAAAGGCCAAGTATGAGAGGGCTTACAATTAAAACGACTAATAATTGCATTTTGATATGCTTGTGTGAATTTGGGCGAATGAAGCTCTCCAACAATGAAGCACACCCAGGGTTCCACGATGAGGTGGACATTGAGTTCTTGGGGACGATCCCGGGAAGCCTTACACGTTGCAGACGAACGTGTACGTGCGAGGGAGCGGCGACGGGAGGATCATCGGAAGGGAGATGAGGTTCCACCTCTGGTTCGATCCCACCGCAAACTTCCACCACTACGCGATACTCTGGAACCCCGATGAGATTGTGTGAGTTTAACTATCACTGCCACTCAATATTGTCACTGAAACCTGACTCAGCGTAAAAACATACGGATCGACTATTCGAATAAAATAAAATAAAATAGTGATCAATTTCGTATACCTAATTCATTGATTGAGATGTCATGACTTTATGAGGAATGTAACTACCCAATGGGGCCTCTCTCCTCTCTCCTTCTTTCCTGTCATTTGTTCCTTACTCTATGCATTCATAAGCTGCACAGTTGCATGCTGCTGAAACTGCTGGTGCTTTGCTCTGGTCAGTACAATCATAAATTTCCAAGCCTACAGGGGGGCCACGTATTTAAGTAAATCATGCATCATGACATCACTACTATTTATATACATAACATTTTGTGGGGTGAGGGGAAATTCATGTCCCACTTAGATAACAAAGTATCGGTGACGTCGTTTATCAATTTTTTTTAAGCAATGATAAGAGGTACACAACATTTATAGCAAGTTATTTGGATCATTTATTTTGTTTGACTCATGTAAAACTACAGAGGCTAATAGATCGGCCCTTATAAATATCAGTCACATGATTTATATTTCAACACAGTTTAGCACTCACTATCAACTGTGACAGAGACTTTGATAATAACATCACTATATTTGGAAAATCTCCATCTCGTAGTGGATGGCCCAAGGATCTTGAATATTTTCTATCTTGTTGCAGATAAAGGCTTTAATAGTTCTCCAGTAGTTTTCCAATAGTTTCTCGAGTACATCTGGCTGATGATGCAATGCAAAAGGTCCAAAGGATGTGGGACCCCAAACCCTCTCATCTTGGAACACGTGGCATGTGTCGCTAGCGCGGCTGTAACACTCAACTTTTGCTGTGTTGGATTTATTATCATGGGATTATTTGACATTTTTAGCTTGAATTATTGATAGCAATGCAAATGAGAGCACAAATTGTAGACAAGTTGCTACAGCTTCGACAGTATCATGCTGGCATCTCTACAGTACCAATAGCTTTCATGGTGAGAAAAAAGTGAGACATGAGTGAATGATTGGTTATCATGTAAGGATTGAGGATTGACTTCTTTTGACATACAGAGAGACAACTTGAGACCATATCAAATCCCAGCTGACTTGTAGTCCATTCAAAATGTCTAATCACGCCGTGTTACTCACATGATTTCAATATATATCAACAATATTGTATCGGAATGATAATTTCTCCTCAATCGTGCAGCTTCTTTGTCGACGACATCCCAATCCGTAGGTACCCAAGAAGAGCGACTCGACATTCCCCCTCCGTCCAATGTGGGTGTACGGTTCCATTTGGGACGCCTCGGCCTGGGCCACTGAGAACGGCAGGTACAAGGTCAACTACCGCTACCAGCCATTCGTCGCCCGGTTCACCAATTTCAAGGTCGGTGGCTGCTCCGCCTACGCGCCATCAAGCTGCCGGCCGCTGCCCGCATCGCCCTCCCGCTCGGGCCTTAGCCCTCAGCAGTACGCGGCGATGCGGTGGGCCCAAAACAACTACATGGTCTATGACTACTGCAGTGACTCCACCAGGGACCACTCCCTCACCCCCGAGTGCTAGTGTGGAAAACACACATTCATGTCCTTTTGCCCATTTTTTCCCCTTGGAAAAAAGAAAAAAAAAGAATGTGAGCTGCCCTACTGCTTGAATGCACTTTGAGTAGTCGAGGCGTCTGTGATTTTACTTTTGATTGAAAGAAAATAACAGTAAGTTGTACTGTGAAGGAGAAGACATTGGATACCTAAAATGTGTGTTTGAGATTTGGATTGTTTGTGGGAGGAGAGATCCAGGTGAAAGCGAGAGAAGATGGGAGGGGAAAGATAAGGGGTGTGTACGTGTGGGTGTGAAGCAGGAGATGAACGGGAGGGACACATTCATTCAACTTGTGATATCAAACATTAAATTTAATAAAGTTTTTTGTCACACACGTGTGACACAAAACTTTAGTACCTTCCTCCTCCTTGTTGGGTCTCATACTTCGTTTCTCTGGTTCTTTCTCATGATAACTGACTTTTATGCCGAGGCCAAAGGTTCTGCGATTCGAATCCTCTCGGACTTCATCGCGCGAGTAATGTTGGTAAGCTTTCCCTTAATCCCTGATCAACAAAAAAAAACCAACTTTATTGCTCTCATTGATGATAAAAAGAATGCTCTAATCATGTGTAACAAACAAAGGCAATAATTATGACAGTAATAAGAAGCAAGAAGGTCGTAACTAACGATAATAGTTGTTAGTTTAGCCATATATAAGATTCTTAATAGATCTAAATGAAAGAAAATGAATGATATAACCGACCCCAAAAGTTTGGATACGAAGCTCATTTCCTATCGTGGTTTTATTACCACTAATCAACTTCGAAAGGTTTGATGCCACTGTTTATTTTCAGAATCGATGGCTAATGTATTCTTCTACAAAAATTAACATTCAATTGACATTTGTCGTAGAATAGATTACAAATAACTTAGTGCATTAGTTGGTAATGCCCAACACATTGCTGGAAGAAGTTTGACATAAGTATGAACTCCATATATAGAAGTAAAACTATAGCTATTACAACCGAACAATAGCCATCTATGTCGACGATATAACATAAAGAAAGGGAGCAGCTCTGCCTAAAAAGAGCCAAGAAACCTGCATGATTATGTTAATGAACGGTCAATGGCAGTAGTTTCACCTATAAAAAGATACTAGTTTCTCCCCAGAGTCTCCCCACACATAAACTACCAGAAAACATGCTTATTTCCTGTTCTTGTTCCAACAAAGTGAAGCAAATGTCTTCTTCATTAAAACAGTTTAATATTTCTTCTGTCAATTCTCTGTGACACAAAACATTGCCTTGTTTCCCTGAGATTTAGATCCCTAAACCACCTTGCCCTTTTAATTACTTGTCATCCGTGATTTCCGCGCAACAAATCTCACTCCATTGTGCATGTATATACAATAATATTCTGGCTGCACGCTTGTTGGCTATGATCAAGAAATGAATTTGGAGAAATAATAATTCAATTCCTCAGAAACAACTCCTCCAAAATGTCCATTTATTACTGAACGACTTCGTATGAAAGAAGAGCTGCAATTAGTCAACGTTCCTGATTTCTTTCATTTGCATTCATGTTCAGGCGGCTCTTCTTTAGATGCATAACTGCCGCACTAGGTTTTATTCGTGAATACTGTTGTGCGAGCGCTATTTCAATCACAACAACCAAACAATAGAGAATCCCAAGATCTCCAGCACAAAGAACAACCCAACAATCACACAAAGATCACACAAATCACAAAGACGAGATTTAACGAGGTTCGGCCTCAATGCCTACGTCCTCGGGGCAATCAATGGAGAGATTTATATTTAGGAAGATGATTACAATAGCTCTTCTTCTCTTTGAATGCAAGAGAACTCACAGCTAATACTTTTTCGCAGAGATAAAAACCCTAGAATCAACCTTAGGCTTAAATACCCCACATCAGCGGATCAGCAGATTTCACCCAAAGCCCGACTGTCGGTCGACCGGGGACGGTCGACCGACCCCTTCTTCCGGTCGACCCGACGGTTCGACCAGAAAACCCGAGAGTTGGGTTGATTACAGTCAGTCTATTCCGGTCGACCGGCCGGTCGACCCAGAAAACCCGAGAGTTTGGTCCTGCAGTCAGAGCACTTCGGTCGAACGGGCCGGTCGACCGCCCCAAATCTCTGTGCATGTTATGCACGTTGGTCGACCGGGCGGTCGACCGACCCTCCTGTCTTCTGCTGCTGCTGCTATTTCCTGCCGCTGTCCCTTTGCCTCTCATCGTCGACTTCCTTGGCGATCTTCGACGGCACTTGGCATGACATCACTCCTTTAATATCCTCTCTCCTCCAACAATTCTCCACCTCGGTGAAGATTTCCAAATCTGAGCCGACTTTCGACGAACCCCAGTCCATCACCTGGCGAAATCGACACACGATCTCGGCGAAATCGACACACGATCTCGGCTTGCGCGCCACCGGTCGAAATCGACACACGATCTCGGCGAAATCGACACGATCTCGGCTTGGAATCTTTAGCTCATCTATTCCTGGAAAACATCGCACATGCTTCCCTGCACTTCACCTTAGGAGAATTTTCATACCTGCCGATCACTAATCGTGGCTCCCTCTCTGCAACTTCACGACCTCACGAAGACTTCCTTATGAGCCAACACTGACTCTCCACTGACTAGCTCTATCTAGTCTACCTGTCTTCCACTGACGGTCCAACCAAGTCTGCGTAAACACACCAAACATCATCGGCTTCAACTGGATGCACACCACTCCTTATGCAAGCTCAACATCTTCTAACCGGAAGATAAACCTGTTCATCGAGATCACACCATCTCACCACTACGTGAGATCCAACTGGCCACACCACTTCACATCTACATGAAGTCTCTTCACCTCTACGTGAAGTCTCTCCATTTCTACTTGAAGCTTCAATAGGCCACAACTCTTCACCTCTACGTGAAGATCCAAAATAACATCTCGAGAACCCAAATAGCTTCATAAGAGTTGCATCACCAAATGGCTGCGCCTTACGGCTGCCTACGTACCTTTGCTCAAAAGGATCAAGCCAACCGTAGTTTATTAAAATGAGCTTCAACAAGCTCAAACAATGGTACCTCTATTTGCAGTAGCGAACCTGTCTGACTGAGTCATATGAACCTCTTCCTGACCATCATGGAGAACAACGGCCTTTAACCTCAGCTTGTCGATATCACAAGCTTGAGATCCATGCTTCTTTAACCACGACCGTGGTTTCACCTTGGTTCCATTTGCTGCAAATAACTCGACATCCTCAACAATGTCGTCAATCTGTTCAGCATCACCCTTGGTATCTTGAACTCCTCCCGGTGTCACCTCCGATGAAGTCTCCTCTGATGCCGAACCAACTGGAGATGATGGAGTAGCATCAACCTCCACCCGCTGCATTCCTTCCTTGGTCTCCGTCCTCTCTACCTGCTGAGAGACAGTGGACTTCAACACTGAAGTCTCTCCAAATGTGACATGCCTGCTCATCACGATCTTCTTGTCTTCGGGGTCCCCACAACCTGTAGCTGTTCTTTTGACACCAAAGTAGACAAACCTCTTTGCCCGCGGATTCACCTTGCCACTCTTGGCACTGAAGTAGGCCGGACTTCCAAACTCCCGCAGCACACCATGACCTTGAGCAGCTTCTCCAGACCAAATATTCAGTGGAGCTCTACCTCCAATTGCAGTCGATCTGTTTATGAGATGGCTAGCATACTCAGTCGCCTCAGCCAAAACGACCTGTCTAATCCTGCATTAGACAACAGCCTCGGAACCTCCTCCAGCAAGGAACGGACTAAATCTTTAGCCAACCCATCTTTACCTGTTGTGAAGTGAGTTGCAATCCCTGTGTTCTGGCCAAATTGTAGAACTGGTACATGTCCTTTCCAACATTACCAATATGAAGCTCCTTTATCTTCCTACCTATCTGCTCTCCATTCTTCCTCCTCACTTCATCAACACACCTAGGGCTTCTCCCCCTTTGTCTCATCGGATATATCCAAAGCTGCCCTAGATGAACCATCAATAAACGAGACAAAGTACCTGTGACCTCAAGCGATGCCGTCTTAGCAGGTCCCCTTACGCACATGTGAACATAATCAAGAAGACCTTCATTGTGGGGAGTACTGGTGCTGAATCTCACCGTCTTCTTGTCCGAACGCTGTGTCCACCTTCAAATTGCAGGTAGCAGCACCTTCCATGGATTCCTTCTTTGCAGGAGCTTGCAAAGACCTTCCGTCGTCGTGTCCGACCTTTCCCTGCCAGTCCTCCGGGCCACCTTTATCTGAAGAACTCGAAGTCTCCACCGATCTGTCATCATATTACCCTTCAAGTAGTAAAGATTTCCTCGGCGGACGCCTTCATCACCACCATCGAGCCCTTGATCATCCTGAGATCGCCATCTCGAACAGATATCACCATGCCCGATGCTTCCAAAGTGCCAACTGAGATAAGATTCCTTTTTAGATGAGGTACATACCTCACCTCCTTCAACTCTCGAACTATCTCATCATCCATCTTGATGCGAACTGTACCCATCCCTTCTATATTACACGGATGGTCATCCCCCATGACCGTGTAACATCCATCCAGCTTCTCAAAGCTAGAAAACCAGGCCCTGTTCGGGCACACATGATAAGTGGCTCCGCTATCCAAGATCCACTCAGCACTATCTGAGTTATTAATAGTAGGTGTAGTAACCGAG